>BGPT01003047.1:74026-98513 GCA_003297045.1 Symbiodinium sp. clade C Y103 | reverse complement strand
CAGTCAACTGTTTCTTGGCCAGGGCTGACAGAGATCATTGACGTGCTTATGCAAGCGTCAGTGGTGCCTCTCCTTTCGAAATTTGGCTGGCACACTCACTCTTCCTGATGACAATGAAATCTAGAGGGTGAAAATGCGCTATGTGCCGCTGCGTCAACTTTCTTGCCCCGCAGGGTTGGTTCTGAGCACAAATCAAAGTTGGGCCAATCCTGTGGTGGTTTCTGTCTTCCTTCNTGCGCTATGTGCCGCTGCGTCAACTTTCTTGCCCCGCAGGGTTGGTTCTGAGCACAAATCAAAGTTGGGCCAATCCTGTGGTGGTTTCTGTCTTCCTTCAGAAGTTGCATTTTCTCAAAGGGTTTCCATCGGACAACCAAATCACACCTTGCAGGATTTTGTGAGGGATGCTCGTATCAAAACATGAAGCTGTGCTGTCGAACAAGGCTTTCTCGTCTAGGCTCGCAGTGTTTGCGGACAGNCACACCTTGCAGGATTTTGTGAGGGATGCTCGTATCAAAACATGAAGCTGTGCTGTCGAACAAGGCTTTCTCGTCTAGGCTCGCAGTGTTTGCGGACAGAAACTGCCTCAAGACAATGATTCTCTCAAGAACTTTCTGAAATCTTTTCGCCATTAAACCGACTTTCCCACGGCAGACTCTGGACAACGTCAAGATTGAAGTGTGCTATTGAGAGGAATTCCGGTGCTCGAAGACGGCAACTTCAGCTGGTCATGTAGCTTCAAAACACTTGCATCGCTCGTCCTCCAGCTCCATCTTGATAGATATTTTACGTTGGTCTTACCTGAAACCCACATTACAGTGGGATGGGGATGATCTGAAGAGTCACAGAAACGACACCTTTGAGTGATGTCAGGCATCTCAATGATCGGTAGCTAAATGGAGAACCAGGCAAGTCTTGAGCGTGATGTCAGTGATGTCATTCGTTTAGCTCGTTGATCCTGCTTATCTTGATGACTTCAAGGTGTGTGAGTGGCATCACAAACATGTTCCTGCACTTGTTTTTAGGACCATGCAGAAGCAACCCACCACTCAGCCCACCACTTTGACCAGCTCTTTGGGAATTTTGCTGCATCTTGCAGCTTCTCTGTGCACATCTGGGCTTTTGCTTTGGCTGCTTTGGCTGTTGATCATCAGAGAAACCAGGATCAAACCTAGCATGCAAATACATTCTCCTGATGCAGTTTCATCCGTTTTTCGGAGCGAAACTGTTTTGCAATCTACGCTCTGCTGTTGTTCCAGGAGGTCACACAGGCATCGTCTATCTGGTAGGAACCGAAAGATTGCGACCTGAGCTGCTTTCAGGTGTCCACATGCGACAGGTTTTTTCGGATACTCTCTAGGCTTCTCAAGTGTTGGGCAATTTCCTGGACAGTTTCCTGAAGAAACATGATCTGCAGAACGAGTTGCAACTTTCTGCCTCAGGACAACCTCACGTCAAGCTGCTTTGGTTTCTTTTGGTGCAGAACACACACACAGAGATGCAACGCAAACGCATTTGCACGGTTTTGCTTGCTTACTCTCGACAGCATATTGTTCGGTTCGTCGTATGCCTACTCATCATGGAGCGTCTGCAGTCTTCTCTATGCTTCTTGGCTTGACTTCATGTTGAAAAGACGTCGGAGAGTACGTGTCACGATGTATGACAAGATATGGCAATATGACGTTGAACATCTTGAACCTTTTGAACATCTGTCCTCATCTGTTCTCCTCTGTTCCTCTCACAATCCGTCACAATCGGGGAGACCCCGGAGAGGGACCCCGGAGAGGGACCCCGGAGACACATCTTGAAAGCCTTGAATCAACTTGACTCATGCTCTGATCAACAGATTGTACGGCTTGTAGGGATTGTATGGGATTGTGGGTGCATCTGAGTGCACCTGCGTGCAGTCATGTGCAGTCATGTACGGTTCTGCGGGATGTGCAGTTGCAGTCGGTAGCCTGAAATGATGACGTGTCATGAGAAGTGATGAGAAGTGTATGACAAGTGTTCTGAGCTCAAGACCGACACAGCCAACGGGCGAGGCACAACACGACGAGCCAAACCACATGCAGCACACAGGAACGACAAGAACGAAAGGAACGACAGGAACGAGGCGAACGAGGACACGGGGGACAGGGAGGACACGGGGGACAGGGAGGACACGGACAGGAGCCTGTCACGACGTCGAAGGATGTCACGGAACGAGAAGAACTCGTCAGTTCGACAGAAATTCGTCAGTTGCACCACGCGCTCCGGAAGCCCAGGGCCTCGAAGGCCTCGAAGGCCTCGAAGGCCTCGAAGGCGTCGAAGGCGTCGAAGGCGTCGGAACGTCGTGACGTGGCACACGGCTCGCCACACGGCTCGCCACACGGCTCGCCACACGGCTCGCCACACGGCTCACAGGGCAGACATCCTGTAGAACTCGACTCCCTTCCTTCGACTCTCCGTGCTCATGTCTCATCACAACATCAATGGCTCAACTTCGTCACACTCATCTCACACCATCTCCCGTGTTGCTTGTGTTGCTTGTGTTGCTTGTGTTGCTTGTGTTGCTTGTGTCACCATCTTGCGTACTGCAGAGCGCGTAGCTCATTTTTATGCTTCAATCTGCTTCTGGACTGGCGTCAACAAATGGCCAGCTGGAGCAGCTACGAAACAATCCGACTCGATCTGACTCGACACGCAACCGACGCAACCGATGCAACCTGACGTGACGGGCACCTTACGGGGACCCAAGACGTGACACAGCGATTCCTCCGAGATTCCGGAGATTCCCCGATTCCTCAGCATTCCAACTTGATTCCAAGATGATTTGGTAATGTTCCAAACCACAACAAATCGTGAAAAAATGAGGCAATTTGCTTTCGAGCATGTTCACAACTTGCTCTTGAGGGTGTATGGATGAAACGACATCAGCTCGGCACTAGGCAATGAGTACCGTGCGCAGGGTGCTTTTGTTTCTGAAATCGAAAAACAATCTCTTGCACCGCTTGCTTTACACTGCCTTCTGAGGCACTAGCAATTCCACAGTACACTGTACACTCTTTGTTGAATCATTGTGAACCCACCAGTGCTGAAACTCAAAGTCTGAGGTTCTTGTGGTGTTGCGCGGTTTTGCAGTTTTGAAATCTTTCGGTTGCGCGGTTTTGCAGTTTTGAAATCTTTCGGTGTCATCAATAATGCAGGGGCGATCACAATGCTGAATGGCCACGCTTCAATGCCCTCACAGTCTCCATAGGCAATCCCTCACCATGTTCACGTGAGAAACGTGCGCGTTGGTGCAGCGGATGCAAACATGGCGTCTTCTTTGTTCAGTAGTCTCAAGCGGGATCTTTGGGCCTTGTGTCATGCAGATTGCATGAGCCTCGCATGTTTCTGGACGGCAACAATACCGTGTGACACGCGTGAAATTAGTACTTCGCAGATCTTCGAAGCATCATCACATTTTGCGGAAATGGCCACACCAACGGGACTTGCATGCCACAAGGGCCAGAAGCTGTATGTTCCCGCAGTCACACTCAACTTCCAATCATTGACACTATGGAAGTATCACTTACTATGGCCAGCCTAATTAGCCTGCACGGCAAACCACCAATTCCAGGACCACCATGGTGCATTCTGGGCTGTGTGACGTGTGTAACACTGTGATACATGGCAGAGCCTTGAAGGCTCTTCACTGTCTGAGTTGGATTGTCCAAGTCACGTCAAGCATGTCAGTTGAGACATGTGATGTTGTTCATGTCACGTCCCTTGACATCCTCACAGGTGCCCTCAGTAAGGCAACACAACCTTGCCAGCATGTTGCGATTGTCCTGGGTTCTGTAAGTCATTGCTTCACCACTTCAATGCGAGCCAAGTGCCAAGTCCTTTTGAGAGCTTCACAATGAAGACTCACTGTGTCACTGATGCTCCGTTTTCTCCTGGCCTGAAAGCTGCCACACCAAGAGAATACGTGTGCACCATATGACCCTTTGCATGTGTGCAAGTCGCTGTCGGGGGCATAACTAAGCCACACAGATTTGTCATTCTAGAAATTCCAATCCCCTGCTGCAGCTTGTTTCGACCTCAAAGCTGGGTGTCCTCACTGTACATGAAACCCATTTTGACTCCTACAAGCTTGGGATAGCTTGGGCCTCTGTGAAATACTTCAGAAATTACATCGAAGGCGCTAAGCCAAGACGATGCAATAAGGCTCAGGCCTCTCTGAGCTCACCGTTTGCTGAGTCTCGGCACGCAACAGTTTGCTTTGAAGTGCACTAAACTGATGGGCTTGATCCGCAGTTTGTGAAACCTTGAAAAGTCTGCATTTTCTGCTTCTCCTGGTTTCCTCTTGACGTTCTTGCCGACTTTGTTTCCTGCGGCACCGCCCTTGTCGTGTTTCTTTAAAAGTCTGACCAGGCGGAAAGAAGAAATGCAATCTTCCGTGTGGGAAATGTATCGCGGCTCCTTGACGTGCAATGCAGTCAGCTTCCAGTGCTGAAATCTCCCGCCAAGCCCCAGCTGGCTGACGATACGTTTGCTCAAACAGAAATATTAAATAGGTTTGTGGAAAATGTTTGTGGAAAGGCACAAAGTTTTGGTGCGCAAAGGCAACTGACGCACATTGCGCACATCGCGCATATTGCACACATTGCCCATATTGCACACATTGCGCATATTGCACACATTGCATTGGCCAAAGGCCTCCTCATTCATGTCATTCATCTTCTGCATTGCCTGACCAGCTTGATGTAAGTAAACGGCAATGAATGGTTTAATGAATGGTAGCCGCGAGTCACGGTGCACTCAGTCCTTGGCAGTGAATGAAAGATACTCTCTACAAGCTGAATGGCTCAAGGCACGACTGAAAGACGGCAGCATTCTGCTTATGCGATCTGGCTATATTTCCATACTGCACCTTTCAGAGAAACAAAAATGGAATAAAGTCACTTGCTCAGCTGTTGGCTCTGTCAGAACCTTCGACTGTTTATTGGGGGCAAGTGCGTACACTAGCCCCGCTCTAGCCTCACTGTAGCCATGGCGAATGATAACTCTTCGAGAACGATCAGCAGCTGGCTGCCCACCCCTCCCTTCACACCTGGGACACTGCGAAATTCAGGTCAAATCGGTTCAATTCACCATGGGCCCCAGGTTGCGCGCCTGGGTCAAGGTCATTCCTTGATTTGTTTCTGGACAAGGCTGCATCAGGGACTAACCTTGCCTGCGTCCACATTTAGCTCGCCTTCATCGTTTTTGCGCTCTTTGGTAGTTCGACATTCTTTGCTTGGTGGATCTTTAGACGGCCCCTGTTTCCTGTTTGAAAGACGTAGAGCTGACACTCCATGCAAAGCCAATATCGAGCTTGATATGCACATAGCGTGCCAAAGAGCTGTGAGTGGGACTGAGCCGAGGGGCAAACCAAGCAATTTTATGTTTCGAATTTCAAAACAACTTTTCTCTGAGCTGGGCAATGTTGCCAAAACCTGCGTGCTCAAAGTGATTGGCAAACACAAAGCAAGGCGATGCATTCGGGCCAAAGGAACGAGATCTGTTTGCTATCAGAGTCGTGCACAAAAAACGTCGCATTTCCCATTTCCCCTCCAAATCTTCTCCAAATCTTCTAGGGCACGAAATGAAAATCCCAGATTGTGAAAAACTGCTCTTACACATCGTGCTAGCAATCTCAGGGACTCTGTTGGACAGCTGCATTGCATCAAAGGCAGGAGACCACTCTTTCAGGTTATGTGAGTCTGACGGCCTCCGAAAATGATTCCATTGACAGTGTGCACAACCTATTGGTTAGTTCAGCGTGTCTAAAAGCTTCCTTTGTGTGCAATTCTAACTTTTTCCAGGTCTGTAGCTATCAAACACCTGAGGTTGACATCACTGAGACTGATATGATTCTTGAACTCCCTGCTGTGGGTGTCTAAAGAGAATCTGATTGATTTCTCAAATCATGTGGGCCATGACCAGGGATCATGCAAATCGCACCACTGGAACAGAAGCTAACCTGAGGCTCCTTTCAGCCTTGCTATGCAGTCTAAGCCCCAGCACGAGGAAGTTCAAACTATTTTGCTGCATCATACTCAGATCAGAATCAAAAGGTGAGAGCAGCAGTGATGCTTGGCATGAAGAAATTCAAGGAGTGACCAAGTGAGACTTGCTCTCTGAGCTAATTCCGAATCCCCTTCCGTTTGAGACATGAGAAAATGCTATGACTCCACCATACTTGTCTCAATGCGCAACTGATCGCTGTGACAATAACCAAATTTGTCAACGAGGCTTGACTGGGACTGGGAACGGGAACCAATCAGCCTTAGACATGTACATTTGCGAGCCGAACGGTTGCCGTTTACGGAGCCGGACTGAGGACGGTTGTGGCACCCACGCATTAACTCTTAGAATTCTTAACTCTCTTAACTCAACTGGTCACGAAGTCGGGGTATCGACCCCAGGCTGTTGGGCTCGAGGCCGAAGTTGGCCAATGCCAAAATGTGAATCTCGAATCTCGAAGCATGTTTTGAGAGATTCAAATTGCTGACACATCGATTTTGTCCATCTGCACCCTGGCCCCTCGGCGCAGCGCGGTCGAAAATCAATTCCAAGTTGTAGCGGCCTCGATTTTCAAACATGTTAATTCAAATTGAAATGCGTTTTTGAAACTGTGTTGTTCTGAACTGCATGTTTACCCTGGTTGGAAGCAACATGGACCAAATAGGGTAGCTGTAAGAACATCTGGTTCAGGTTCTGGTTCAGGTTCTGGTTCAGGTCAATTTCACTTTGGTCTCAAGCTGCGTTGCTTAGGATATCGCAAGATACAAACACAAAATCCGGGGTTTTCATTGTGTGGTTTGCCAAGCGCTCATCCGAGGAATCCGTGGACTGAAAATGGCGATGTCAACAAATGAGTCGCTGCTGTCACTCCTCTTATTGATTGCANCATTGTGTGGTTTGCCAAGCGCTCATCCGAGGAATCCGTGGACTGAAAATGGCGATGTCAACAAATGAGTCGCTGCTGTCACTCCTCTTATTGATTGCACTGATTGCAATCTCTGTCCTTTTCAACGTCTGTTCAGTCACTGCATGTCACTGCATGTCACTGCATGTCACGGCTGGTTGTTTCAGGAATTTGCGTTGTCTCGAAGATACCAACATGCTTTGCGAAATCTCCTGGGAACAGAAACCACCCCGTGATCCAGAACTTTCTGCATCGTGGTTGCTAAATGCATCGACTCGACCGAAAACCTCCTTGGCAAATTGTGGCAAATTGCTGGAAAAAATTGAAAAAACATGCAAATTCTTTGCCAACTTTCACGGCGGTGGAAGCTTCTGTGGAAGCTTCTGTGAAGTCTGGGAGGTTGTCAAAGGTGAAGCAACGACGTCTTTAAAGAACCTGTTGAACGACGAACGAAGTGAACGAAATGAAGGACGTCATGGGAACGACGAACGAAGCCGTGGGTCGTGGCTACTCCATCTGTCGTGGCTCGTTTCAGGATCTCTACAGCGAGAGCAGCGTGCTGAAGACCTCAGAGACTTCGAAAACACGACACGACCAGACACGACCAGACAAGATGCTCAGCTCGAAACATCTCGAAGAAAATATCTAAAAAAAATCAAGAAACGACTTCGCCTATAAAAATATGTAAACGAACACAATCTAAACACAACACGAGACGATCTAAAGACATTCTACGCATGGTTCATTACACATCTTTCAATCTTGTGTTGGTCCTTCCAAGTAAAATATTCAGCAGTCTGAAAGTAACCCTAAAAACATTTTCGATCATTATCTTTCGAAGTATTGCCTGTCCATCCCTGCGTTTTTTCCCCAAACAATGTGTCCACACTGAGGGGTTCTTACGATAGTGGGAAAGGCCTGGTGTGGTCAAGGCGTGTCGCCATTTTTCCTGTACATTTCCGCATAAAAGTGTTTCATGGTTTCGTTTCGACTGTGCAGGCTCGCACAAAGTTTGCGCAACGGATTGGGGCTCGGATTGGGCTGCGCATTTTTCCTGGAAATTCTCGTATAAAAGTTCCCATGTGAGATGTCCATGTGTGTTTCGACTGCGCAGGCTCGCACGGATTTGCGGCGCGACGGTGGTCATGTCGAAAACTGCGTGCCGTGCTCGTTTTTTGAGCCATGTTCATTTCGTGTGGCAGGCGTGGGACATCCGGGACATTTGGAGGTCTGAAGCGTCGTTTTGTGTGGCAGGCGCAGGACAAATGGCACTTTTCAAAAAGTGTGGCAGGCGTGGGACATTCTGCACGTTGCTAAAACGTTGGCAGGCGTGGCTCANGTTTTGTGTGGCAGGCGCAGGACAAATGGCACTTTTCAAAAAGTGTGGCAGGCGTGGGACATTCTGCACGTTGCTAAAACGTTGGCAGGCGTGGCTCAACTCATTTTTCGTGGCAGGCGCAGTATTTTGTGAACTTGGACGACATTTTTAAAGGGTCGAAAGTCGCGTTTTGTGAAACTGTCGCCGATTTTGATTTTGGACGTGGTGATGATTTCGCGTGGCAGGCGCAGTACTTCGATGACCTCGGGCTCATTTTTCGTGGCAGGCGCAGGACTTCGTGGACCTCGACAAAAAAGTGGCTGAGNGATTTCGCGTGGCAGGCGCAGTACTTCGATGACCTCGGGCTCATTTTTCGTGGCAGGCGCAGGACTTCGTGGACCTCGACAAAAAAGTGGCTGAGACCTGGTAAAACGTCGTTTTTGACATTTTCAATGTTCGAGTTTCGTGGTGCGCGCAATGTTTTGTGAAAATATAACATGTGCTCGCGCGACCCTCTCGTCACTTTGTGCGCATCGGATCGCTCTCGCTGTGGGGCGGTGCAAATTTTGCAACGTTGCAACCCTTTCGCACGAAATGGAGGCCGACCTTCAAAAACTAAGGTAAAATTGCAACTTTGCAACTTCAGATGCAACCCTTTCGCACGAAACGGAGGTCGAACTTCAAAAACTGAGATAAAATTGGAATTTTGCAACTTCAGATGCAACCCTTCCGCGCGAAATGAGATTCGAGTCGCAAAAACTAGTGCAAAATTGCAATTTTGCAACTTCAGATGCAACCATTTCGCACGAAATGAAGGTCGAACGTCAAAAATTGGTGTAAAATTGCGATTTTGCAACTTCAGATACATTTTCTATGTGTCAAGACTTCTGTGTGTAAAAGCTTCTGTGCTTAAAAGCTTCTGTGCAGAGATCTTGCGACCTCTTATATAGAGGTCTTGTACAAAGGGCTCCTGCAGAGATCTTGTACAGAGAGCTCTTATAGAGATCTTGTACAGAGAGCTCTTATAGAGATCTTGCACAGAGACCTTGCCAAGAGACCTCTTGTAGAGATCTTGCACAGAGACTTTGCATTGAGATCTGTTGGGGTCTTGCCAAGAGAGCTCTTAGAGAAAGCTTGGCGCAGAGATCTCCGGAACAGATCTTGCCAAGAGACCTCTTATAGGGAGCTTGCACAGAGAGGTTCCCAAGAGGTCCCTTACAGAGATCTTGCCAAGAGATCTCCTATCGACAGCTTCTGCAGAGATCTCATAAAAAGATCTTGCAGAAAGATCTGTTAGAGAGATCATGCCAAGAGATCTTGCCAGGACACCTCTTGTGAAGATCTTGCGCAGAGACATTGCATTGAGATCTGTTGCAGGCATCTTGCCAAGAGGTCTCTTACAGAGATCTTGCCAACAAAGCTCTTATAGAGAGCTTGTGCAGAGATCTTGCCAAGAGACCTCTTACAGAGAGCTTGTACAGAGATCTAGCCAAGAGAGCTCTTATAGAGATCTTCTACAGAGATCTTGCCAAGAAGTCCCTTGCATAGATCTTGCCAAGAGAGTACTATAGAGAGCTCTAGAGAGATCTCATAAGGAGATCGTGCCTAGAGACCTCCTAAGAGATCCTGTGCAGAGGTCTTGCAAAGACACCTCTTTTAGAGATCTTGTACCGAGACATTGCATAGATCTCTACTGGAGAGATCTTGCCAAGAGGTCTCTTGCATAGATCTTCCCAAGAGAGCTTCTACAGAGATCTTATACACAGATCTTGCCAAGAGACCTCTTACAGAGATCTCTTGTAAAGAGATCTTGCCAGGACACTTCTTTTGGAGATCTTGTACAGAGACGCATAGAGATCTCTATTGCAGAGATCTTGCCAAGAGGTCTCTTACAGAGATCTTTCAAAGAGAGCCGCTTTGGAGAGCTCCTACAGAGATCTCATAAAGAGATCTTGCCAAAAGACCGCCAAAAGACACCTTGTACAGAATTTTTGCCAGCACATCATCATCATCCTCCACATCATCTTCCGCATTATCATCCTCATCCTCATCATCCTCAACATTATCGTCCTCAACATCATCATCCTCCACCAGAATCCTCCTTCAACTCCTCATCCTCAACATCATCGTCCTCAACATCACCATCCTCCACCTCATCATCCTCAACATAATCTTCCTTCACCTCATCATCATCAACATCACCATCCTCAACATCATCGTCCGCAACAGTACCATCTTCATTTTCATTTTCATCATCACCATCATCATCATCATCATCATCCTCAACATTATCATACAATATCATACATTGTCATACATTATCATACATTATCCTCACACCCCCACACTGTTTGGGGTCTCTTGCCGGGATAATTGTACATTTGCAAAGGGCAAAAAGACACGTTCAAAGGTATTATTTTTGAAAGTCGGTTGGTCTATTTCGCAATGTTTCTTTTCAATTGCAGCCCTTTGTTTCCGGCTGCTACCCGGCAAGGATTGTGCATGTTCCTTTTTGGCGGCCAGGGCCTCGGTTTCCTTGCACATATATATATATATATATTGATTAAGGTCTGGCTTGAGCAGGGTGCCCACGTTGACTTGCGAAAACGGACCTGAGTGGGATCGCTCCACCCACAGGCCACCGCCATTGGCCTCATTGTTGTTGCGCCCCTGAACTGGTATTTGCCCTGGAGGTAGCACCTGTGCTCTGTTGGAAATGTTCCAACAACACCGAGCATTGCTGAGGTCCCAGCCTCGTAAAAATCCTGGGTACCTGGACATCGCCAACAAATTTGCCTTTGTCTTCATTCTCGGGCTATCACTGGATTTGGCTTCTTCCACATCCTGATCCCTGCAATAAGACCGTCCGGCTTTCCCTGCATTTGCTTGCTCGTGCAGTAATATTTGTTGTGCATGCACATCCTGTTGAGCTTATTCCTTTTGGTGATCTACGGGAACCATTACGCCATCGCAGCGGAGGCGAGCAAGAAGAAGCAGATCCACTGCCAGACACCTGTGGCATTGCCAAAACTGGCATCAAGCGACTACTTCCTCACCAGCTGCTGCGTATCCGCAGTGTTCTTGCGAGTCATCATTCAGCAGACCGTCATTTTCTAGGTCGTGTGACCAAAGAGATGACGCATGTGGAAAAAGTGCCCTGGATGTGTGCATGGTGTCGGAGATTGAATCGACAAAATTCTCTACGTTGTGGAAAATGCGATACGGTTTGGCATCAGTGCCAAGACCAGCAGTACCAACATGGTGTCAAACAGACACGAGCCCCTTCCAAGAAGAATCGAAACTATTCTCACTTAAGGCGAAGATTGGACTGCCCCCGAACAATCAGCTACGAGGAAACCATCTGCGTCTCCCAGAACACCAAGATCTTCGAGACCCAAGAGAGCAGCTATGCCGAAGAACAAAAAGAAGAATCAAGACCACTTGGTACCAGGACTAGATCGTCCCTGGCACTCGACAGGAGATGCTCTTCCTATGCCGACACCAAGTCAAGGACCACAAGTTCAATGGCCGAAGCCAAGTTGCAAGAGCTCGTTTCAGAGCTGAAGAAACCCGGCAACACTCTCTCGACAGGAGTCCAACAAATCGTTGCAGAGACCCCGCAATCTGCGCCGGCCACGACCAAGAGTATGCAAAGCGCAGTCTCGAAGCTCGAAACTGCATGGAATTATTTCCAGAAAGCTCAAGAAGCACGTCAGAAGCTTCACAACCAGTGACCTACCTCGCAGAAAGCATCAAGAGGTGGAAGGGTTTTGCAACTGATTTTGCCGAAGGATGCAAAGCTTGCGGAAAAGGTGCAAGAAACCAAAGATGCCCTTCAAGAAGCAAGAGAAAGAGTAGATGTGGCCAAAGAGTCCTTGGCAAAAGAGGACGAAGTAGCTCTGAGGGGACAAGATCTACAAGACGATTGCCAACACCCAAGGCAGCTAATCGCCATGTTCGCTTTGCCACCCAAGTCGATCTCTATGTGGGGCATGAAGACGACCTATGGATGGGCAAATGGACGACGCCAGTTTGCCGACCTACAGATCGAAGCATCTGCAGTGAAGTGAACTACGATTTTGAAACTGATGTCTCATCATTCATGGCACAAGGGCATCGAACTTTGCCACATGTTGCAGATCCTCAACCAGAGCCTGAAATCGCTGTACAAGAAGATGGGCCAGAAGGCGCACAAGACCCTCCTGACCCTTCCTCCAGCGATGAAGAATCCTCCATGTTTTCCTCCACATGGTATCCAACAATGATCTAGGCTTTGAATCGCGGTCCAGTCCCTGGGCTTGATTGGGACGACTATGAACAGGCTTACCAGCTTGTGGCACAAGCTTTGGAAATGCATGTCGACCGCCTCCTCCACCTGGCACAGATCTATCACCGCCCAGGAGATCTGCGAAGCATCCAGGTGGAGGCACTGATTGCATACCGACAAGGTGACCTACCAGTAGGTGCAGGCAGACGCCTTGTTCTCATGGATGTTGAATTCCACAACCACCTGCCCAGCAGAACGACAGAATTTGTACGACGAGTTGTGCAACTTCCTGGGCAAGTTCAACGTTGGGGACTACAACAAGGCCTTGGTCTTCATCCTCATTGCCAGGATGCAGGACAAACCAGTCTGATCTGAGTCTGGCACAACGTGTAGAGTGTGGAGCTTGGAGTGTGGAGTGTGGAGTGTAAAGTGTGGAGTGTGGAGTCTAAAGTGTGGAGTGTGGAGTGTAAAGTGTAGAGTGTGGAGGGTGGAGTGTGGAGTGTAAAGTGTGGAGTGTGGAGTGTAAAGTGTAGAGTGTGGAGTCTAAAGTGTGGAGTGTAAAGTGTGAAGTGTTGAGTGTGGAGTGTGAAGTGTAAAGTGTGGAGTGTGGAGTGCAAAGTGTGGAGTGTTAACTTGAGAGTGTGGCATTCGGGAGTGTGGAGTGTGGAGTGTGGAGTGTCAAGTGTGGAGTGTGGAGTGTAAAGTGTAAAGTGTAGAGTGTGGAGTGTGGAGTGTAAAGTGTGGAGTGTGGAGTGTAAAGTGTAGAGCGCGGAGTGTGGAGTGTGGAGTGTGGAGTGTAGAGTGTGGAGTGTGGAGTGTAAAGTGTAGAGTGTGGAGTGTGGAGTGCAAAGTGTGGAGTGTAAAGTGTGGAGTGTGGAGTGTGAAGTGTGGAGTGTAATGTGTGGAGTGTGGAGTGTGGACTGTAAAGTGTGGACTGTAAAGTGTGGAGTGTAAAGTGTGGAGTGTGGAGTGTGGAGTGTGGAATGTAAAGTGTGGAGTCTGGAGGGTGGAGTGTGGAGTGTAAAGTGTGGAGTGTGGAGTGTAAAGTGTAGAGTGTGGAGTGTANGAGGGTGGAGTGTGGAGTGTAAAGTGTGGAGTGTGGAGTGTAAAGTGTAGAGTGTGGAGTGTAGAGTGTAAAGTGTGGAGTGTGGAGTGTAAAGTGTAGTGTGTGGAGTGTAAAGAATGGAGTGTGGAGTGTGGAGTGTACAGTGTGGAGTGAAGAGTGTGGAGTGTAGGGTGTGACATGTAAAGTCTGGAGTGTGGAGTGTAAAGCGTGGAGTGTAGAGTGTGGAGCATGGAGTGTAGAGTGTGGAGTGTAAAGTGTAGAGTGTGGAGTGTGGAGTGCAAAGTGTGGAGTGTAGTGTAGAGTGTGGAGCGCAGAGTGTGGAGTGTGGAGTGTAAAGAGTGGAGTGTAGAGTGTGGAGTGTGGAGTGTGGAGTGTAGAGTGTGGAGTGTGGAGTGTAAAGTGTAGAGGGTGGAGTGTGGAGTGTAAAGAGTGGAGTGTAGAGTGTGGAATGTAGAGTGGGAAGTGTGGAGTGTGGAGTGTGGAGTGTAGAGTGTGGTGTGTGAAGTGTAAAGTGTAGAGTGTGGAGTGTGGAGTGTGGAGTGTGGAGTGTAATGTGTGGAGTGTGGAGTGTAAAGTGTAGAGTGTACAGTGTAAAGTGTGAAGTGTGGAGTGTAGAGTGTGGAGTGTGGAGTGTAGAGCATGGAGTGTAGAGCATGGAGTGTTGAGTGTGGAGTGTGAAGTGTAGAGCGTGGAGTGTGGACTGTAAAGTGTGGAGTGTAGTGTGGAGTGTAGAGTGCGGAGTGTGGAGTGTGGAATGTAAAGTGTGGAGTCTGGAGGGTGGAGTGTGGAGTGTAAAGTGTGGAGTGTGGAGTNGTGTAGAGCGTGGAGCGCAGAGAGTGGAGTGTGGAGTGTAAAGAGTGGAGTGTAGAGTGTGGAGTGTGGAGTGTGGAGTGTAGAGTGTGGAGTGTGGAGTGTAAAGTGTAGAGTGTGGAGTGTGGAGTGTAAAGAGTGGAGTGTAGAGTGTGGAATGTAGAGTGGGAAGTGTGGAGTGTGGAGTGTAGAGTGTGGAGTGTAGAGTGTGGTGTGTGGAGTGTAAAGTGTAGAGTGTGGAGTGTGAAGTGTAGAGCGTGGAGTGTGGACTGTACAGTGTGCAGTGTAGTGTGGAGTGTAGAGTGCGGAGTGTGGAGTGTGGAATGTAAAGTGTGGAGTCTGGAGGGTGGAGTGTGGAGTGTAAAGTGTGGAGTGTGGAGTGTAAAGTGTAGAGTGTGGAGTGTAGAGTGTAAAGTGTGGAGTGTGGAGTGTAAAGTGTAGAGTGTGGAGTGTGGAGTGTAAAGAATGGAGTGTGGAGTGTGGAGTGTACAGTGTGGAGTGTCGAGTGTGGAGTGTAGGGTGTGACAGCATGGAGTGTAGAGTGTGGAGTGTAAAGTGTAGAGTGTGGAGTGCAAAGTGTGGAGCGTAAAGTGTAGAGCGTGGAGCGCAGAGAGTGGAGTGTGGAGTGTAAAGAGTGGAGTGTAGAGTGTGGAGTGTGGAGTGTGGAGTGTAGAGTGTGGAGTGTGGAGNGTGTAGAGCGTGGAGCGCAGAGAGTGGAGTGTGGAGTGTAAAGAGTGGAGTGTAGAGTGTGGAGTGTGGAGTGTGGAGTGTAGAGTGTGGAGTGTGGAGCGTAAAGTGTAGAGTATGGAGTGTGGAGTGTAAAGAGTGGAGTGTAGAGTGTGGAATGTAGAGTGGGAAGTGTGGAGTGTGGAGTGTAGAGTGTGGAGTGTGGAGTGTAAAGGGTAAAGGACTCAGCGGCGCACACAGATCTGACTCACCGACGCACACAGATCCAACTCAGCGGCGCACACAGATCTGACTCACCTGCGCACACAGATCCAAGACACCTGCGCACACAAAGTTGACTCAGCCATACACACACATAGGCCTCAGCCTATTCTTTACGCACACACACACACAGGTAAGACACCCTGATCGCCTGTCATCTTATGCATTGCCCCGTGAACGTAGACCTGGCCTGGGGTGGGGAGGGGCGACAATGACGTTCATGTTCCTCTGCACACAACAGCAAGGCACCCTGCACGCCTGTCATCTTATGCATTGCCCCGTGAACATAGACCTGGCCTGGGGTGGGGGGGGCGACAATGACGTTCATGTTCCTCTGCCAACAACAGCAAGGCACCCTGCACGCCTGTCATCTTATGCATTGCCCCGTGAACATAGACGTGGCCTGGGGTGGGGTGGGGGCGACAATGACGTTCATGTTCCTCTGCACACAACAGCAAGGCACCCTGCACGCCTGTCATCTTATGCATTGGCCCGTGAACATAGACCTGGCCTGGGGTGGGGGGGGGCGACAATGACGTTCATGTTCCTCTGCACACAACAGCACGGCCTGTCATCTTATGCATTGCCGCGTGAACATAGACCTGGCCTGGAGTGGGGGGGCAACAATGAAGTTCATGTTCCTCTGCCAACAACAGCACGGCACCCTACACGCCTGTCATCTCATGCATTGCCCCGTGAACATAGACCTGGCCTGGGGTGGGGGGGCGACAATGACGTTCATGTTCCTCTGCACACAACAGCAAGGCACCCTGCACGCCTGTCATCTTATGCATTGCCCCGTGAACATAGACCTGGCCTGGNGGGGCGACAATGACGTTCATGTTCCTCTGCACACAACAGCAAGGCACCCTGCACGCCTGTCATCTTATGCATTGCCCCGTGAACATAGACCTGGCCTGGGGTGCGGGGGGCGACAATGACGTTCATGTTCCTCTGCACACAACAGCCCGGCACCCTACACGCCTGTCATCTCATGCATTGCCCCGTGAACATAGACCTGGCCTGGGGTGGGGGGGGCGACAATGACGTTCATGATCCTCTGCACACAACAGCAAGGCACCCTGCACGACTGTCATCTTATGCATTGCCCCGTGAACATAGACCTGGCCTGGGGTGGGGGGGGGCGACAATGACGTCCATGTTCCTCAGGGTGCCTGCTGAATCCGGCTGAATCCGGCTGAGGCTGCCTTCTCTGGCTTCCAGATGGAGATTGCCAGTCCGGCTGTATCCGGCTGAGGCCGGTTGTATCCGGTTGAAGCTGGCTTATTTGGTTTCAAAAATGTGGATTGCCGATCCGGCTGAATCCGGCTGTATCCGGCTGAATCTGGCTGAGGCTGGCTGTTTGGCTTCAAAATGTGGCTTGCCAATCCGGCTGAATCTGGCTGTATCCGGCTGAGGCTTCAAAATGTGGATTGCCAATCCGGCTGTATCCGGCTGAATCCGGCTGTATCCGGCTGAGGCTCTGGCTGATTTGGCTTCAAAATGTGGCTTGCCAATCTGGCCCTGTCCGGCTGAATCCGGCTGAAGGTGCCTTCTCTGGTTTCCAAGTGTAAATTGCCAATCAGGCTGAATCCGGCTGTAGCTGCCTTCTGCGGCTTCAAACTTTAGATTGCCAATCCGGCTGAAGCTGTATCCGGCTGTATCCGGCTGAGGCTGGCTTATTTGGCTTGAAAATGTGGTTTGCCAATCCGGCTGAATCCGGCTGTATCCGGCTGAGGCTGGCTTCTTCGGCTTCAAAATGTGAATTGCCAATCCGGCTGAATCCGGCTGAATCTGGCTGAGGCTGCCTTCTCTGGCTTCCAAATGGAGATTGCCAATCCGGCTGTATCCGGCTGAATCCGGCTGTATCCGGCTGAGGATCCGGCTGAATCCGGTTCTGTGCGGCTGAATCCGGCTGTATCCGGGTAATCCGGCTGTCTCCGGCTGAATGCGTTTAAGGCTGACTATTGTGGTTGCAGAATGTGGATCACCTATCTGGTGTTGTTTTTGTTTTTTAGGTATGTATCCAGAGGGTGAAGGACGTGAATCCAGCTGCCCGCCAAAGATTGCAGGACCAGAAGATGGCTTGGGGACAATCTACGAAGGACAAGGAACCCAAAGGAAACCGTTGTGGTTACTGTTTCTTGGCCATACTTGGCAATAGAAACCCTTCTATTATCATGTATCCATAAAAATCATTTTTTTGCTTACGTCGTATTTTTCGGAGCATGGAAAGAAAGGAGATGCATATCCCTGATTGTTTTTTCTTTCCTAGGCGTTGGCATGCTGAGCCATCTTGTGAAGCACCAAGATCAGATCAAGAAGGTGTTTGGAGATAGTGCTGTGGACTCTGATGATGGACCAAGCTCAAGTGGGTTGCAATCAGCCAATTGGCTGTAGCCCACCCTGCGCTCTTTCTAGCTGCCGTGGCCAGTTACATTGCTCGCAAGCAATCCAGCGGTGGCTCCCTCCGGAACTTTGTGTTAGATCCATCCGCAACGATGGGAACGAAGCTGGCTGCCAGAGGACATGCAACTCAAATATAACACCAATCTGTTTGTGTTCAAAGTTACGCAATGCCATGGATTTTCGAAGGTCTGCCGCAATTTGTGCACTGCTCAAAGACATCCTTTTCATTTTTGGCCGATCCACGTGGCCATAGCTCTGTGGCCTGAAAAAAGGCTGGTGGAAGAGCAGTTCGAGTTTGCAGGGCGGTTGCACACTGGTGTTTGGATGAGGGCCGCCGAGCCACTATTGCCTGCCCAGGCAATCTGCCGCATGGAGTGGGAAGAATTCAACACCAGCACGACAGTGCTGGAAGTGGAAGGAATGGAATTGGAAGGGTGGCGCGCCATCGCAGCAGCTCGAGGTGCAGGCTGTTCCCGACACCCAAGGAATGCAGGAAAACTGGCACTGGAGGACGTCAAGGCAGAGCCTGCCGAGCCAGAGATGAGTGTGCCAGAGCCTTTCAACAACGTGTTTCAAATGTTCAAAGCGTTTCTCGCCTGCTCTGCGCCGCACAAGAAGAAGGAGGTGCAACCACACTACAGCACGTCCCTAGATTGCAAGTCTTGAAGCTGCTGCTTTTCTCCAAGGTTTTGGTGTGGAAGAGGTTTGTCTGGGGAAGTGCTTTGGGAAGCCAAGCACTATATAACCTTTGCATCCCAGGTTTCATTCTGTGACGAAGAAGCATGATTGCCCAAAGGAGCTTTCCGACATGGTGGAAAGTGTGTGGCTCGCAGCCACAGCTGAGACTTCGAAAGAACTTCTGATCGCCCAGGACTGCCATGCAGAAAAAGAGCCTTAGTTGGTTTCTTTCTGTGCAAAATTGCCTAATCCTCCCTACAGTGGCAGGCTGACCGAATTTACGTTTGCGCGTTTTTTTTTAAGAGCGCGCACGGTGAACAATGGGTCATGCGCTTGCATACACCCTTGGCTGGGAGGATGTAATTTCTTTTTGTGTGAGCTTGGTAGGACACTTGCTCACTTCCTTCCCACTGGCGGAAATCTCTGGCAAGCAGAATGCCAATGAAGAACTTAGAAGAGATCGTGGATGATCTCCCAAAGCTCCAGGCCGCAGATACCGCTGTGACCAAATGAAAGCACATCATCTACATGAAGTTCAGCATATATTGGGGAACAAGAAATATGAACTTAGTTTCCTAGAGCCGGAAATGTGTGTTTGCCTGCAAATTTCGCCCCAGAAGGCTTTTCTGGCAGATGAGGATCACACTCATCAACTCGAAAGCAAGATTTTGAACTGCATCGTGAAGCTGGAGAAGCGGGACGAGGCACAATGCCGCACCATGTTCATATCTCATCCACCTGGTAAGTGAGGGTCTGGTTTTATCTGTGCATCCTCATTCCTTCCCTTCATTGCAAACTACCAGACACAGTGTCTGAATGCATGTCTTGGGAAAATAGCCCCATCAAAACGCTGGCACCAATGGAGAGCACCAAGCATAGTAAAGCCAAAGTAAATTGCATGGAACCTGTGCGTTTTTCGCGGGATGCCTTGTGGCTCCCTTCAAAACCATGTTTGAACCTTGGTTACCTCCTTGATCTACATATCGATTGATTAAAGCCATCTGGTTTCTGAGATGGCCAGATAAATGATAAGTTCTTGTTATGGATGGAAAACGACTCTGAACTCTGCTTGTTGCTGCGCACATCTCACGTCGCGCAAGAATTTCCGCACAGCTGAATCCTTGTGGGATTCTGTTCTCCGCTTGCGAGAAATTGATGAAATCCAAGATGGCTAGCCGGATGGTGATAGTTTATAGAAACCCTTCAAAACATATGATTGGTATACCCTCAAAAAGAAAATGAATTAAAGAAAGGGAAGAGAGATAAAGGAAAAATAAGGAAGAGGAAAAGGAGGGTAAGAGGAAAGGCAAGCGATTAAGAGGAACAAGAGATGAGAGAAAGAAGAAATGAAGAGGAAAAAGAGAGGAAGAGGAAGAAGCGAGGAAGAGTAAGAAAAGAGACAGAAGGAAAGAGGAAATGCAAAGAAGTTAAAAAAGAAAGAAAGCACAAATTGAATTGTATATCTGGTTTCCCTCAAGATGTCTGATGTGATGATATGCAACAATACGTAGTAAGGTGGATTTTGGGTATCACTTCGGGTATCGAAGGCCATCGATGCAAACAACGCTACAGAGACCTAGGAAATATATTAACTCAAGAATATGCCTGCAATAATAAGGTTCTTGCAAGGTGCCCGTTAGAGTTCTGTTCCTGGAACAAAGCATTTGTGGCCAATTCTTTTTAATCCAATAAAGGTTACGTACAGTGGAAGAGTCGGAATAGTTCAATCATGACCAACAATGCGCAAAGCAGTATGGATACAGAAGGCCCCCTATCGCTGCACGCAGTACAGTCACGCATTTAGAGAAGTGATGGCGGGTTCTGCTTTACGCCTTTCATAGCGTCTTTTGATTGTTGCCCATATATGTCTCCGCGTGCGAAAACCAACTACGTCTGGCATGCCTTCAGCTCACGCTTGCAAACAAATGCAGTCGCATGAGTATGTGCACGTGTTCTACTCCAGGTCAAACCTCATAAAGTAGCATGCACGCTGTCGCTGCTACCTGCAAGTGCCCGTCCTGCGCACTACTTGTGGTACACGTGCGCACATCAAAGTCATCTTCTCTTTGCATCGGAGAACGGCTTTACATAACGCAGCAGTATCTATGCGTATAATATGCGTATAGAAAGCTCCGATCTACTATGATACAACGAACTACGTACGTTTCCAATTGCCAGAAAACCTCGTGTACTGTTACAACTAGCATGACATCTGCGCGCGCATGAACGACAGGTAACTAGCGCTGAACTACCTGCGAGTGCTCATCCTGTGCATTGCTTCTGCTACGTGTGCACATCAAAGTCATCTTCTCTTCGCGTCGGCGACAGTCTTTAGATAACGCAGCACTATCTATGCGTATGGAAAGATACGATCTACTATGATACAACGAACTAAGTACGTTTCCAATTGCCAGGTAAACCCCTGTACTGTTACAAGTAGCATAACATCTGCGCGCACATGAACTGCAGGTCCCTAGCGCTGAACCTGCGTGTACTCAAGATGCTGTGATCATATAGTAANCGCGCACATGAACTGCAGGTCCCTAGCGCTGAACCTGCGTGTACTCAAGATGCTGTGATCATATAGTAACACACTGCAAGCATGCAATCATCAAAGCTATGGCCAGAACGTATGTCTTGGCGCGTGTATGGCTGAGTTGATTTCGCGTGTATGGCTGAATCGGTTTCGCGTGTATGGCTGAGTCGATTTCGCGTGTATAGCCGAGTCCAATTCCGCATGTATGGCTGAGTCCCATTTCGCGTGTAAGGCTGAGTCCCGGACCAGTGTAAAGTGTAGAGTGTGGAGTGTGGAGTGTAAAGAGTGGAGTGTAGAGTGTGGAGTGTAAAGTATGGAGTGTGGAGTGTAAAGTGTAGAGTGTGGAGTGTAAAGTGTGGAGGGTGGAGTGTAAAGTGTAGAGTGTGGAGTGTAGAGTGGGAAGTGTGGACTGTGGAGTGTATAGGAGTGTGGAGTGTAAAGTGTAGAGTGTGCAGTGTAAAGTGTAGAGTGTGGAGGGCAAAGCGTGGAGTGTAAAGCGTGGGAAGTGTGGAATGTGTGGAAGGTGTGGACGAAGGAGTGGAGAGGGCCAAGTCTACACTGGTCAGTTGCAACCGCACCAAATACGGCGCCTGCTACGCAAAATGGCATGCCACACACGATGGATCTGCACCAAATGCTGCGCCTGCCACGCAAAATGAAACTGTCAGAGTGTCCCACGTCTGCCACGCGATTTGCACATTGTCACCACTTGACGCAGCCCTGGCAATGCGATTCGCAAAAAACACCCAAGACGACACGTCTAAAGTACTGCAGCTGCCACGAAAAATGAAAATGGACACCTCCAAAGTGTTGCGGCTGCCACGAAACATGAACGACGCAAAAGCATTGCGCCTGCCACACAAAACGACTTTCGACACTTTTTTCAGACACGTGAGAGTTTCACAAAGTGCCACGCCTGCCACACAAAACGACGTTACAACCTCTTCGAAAACCTCCAAAAAACGAGAGGTTTTGGAGCTTTCCCCATTGGCACGGCGACTCCACAAGAAAGCCCGAGAATCGAGACAAGACATGTTGGAAAGATGAAAACGAGCATTTCGTATGAGGCCTCCGCCAATTTTCCATCACATCTCACATGTTGGAATGTCACGAAGTGCCACGCCTGCCACACAAAACGACGTTACCGCCTCTTTTGAAAGCTCCAAAACGGGCATTTCGCACGAGGCTTCCGTCGATTTTCATCACCTGTCAGAAAATGCCGCGCCTGCCACACGATTTGCACATTTTCACTCCTGGACGCAGCCCTGACAATGCGATTCGCAAAAACACGTAACAAAACACGTCAAAAGTACTGCGCCTGCCACGAAAAATGACGATGGAGGTCTCCAAAGTGCTGCGCCTGTCACAAAAAATGGAACTCAACTTTTGAAAACGATGCAAAAGTATTGCGCCTGCCACACAAAACGACTTTCGACACGTTGTGGAACATGTTGGAATGTGACGAAGTGCCACGCCTGCCACACGAAACGAGGTTTCGACATGTTTGAAACCTCCAAAAATGACCACCTTTAGCAGCTTCCCCCATAGACACGGCCATAGCATGCCATAGCGCCCTACCGTGGACACTTGCGGACGAGTGAAACGGGAACCCTTGCTACGCATTTGGGAAGACAAACAAAACCAAATTTAGCTTCACCCCATCGTTGGGAAGCCCAACCCATTGTTGGGAAGCATCGACAGCCCAAACCACTCCCCATGCTTCGTTTTGAAGGCACTCTGGAAAGGTCTGACCTATAAAAGATTTGCGTAAATCTGTTCATGGCATTGGCGAAACGAAATAGGCATGTTGCTCAAAGAGTCCCACTTAGGCGCAACATCTGTCGTGCTGGGCCAATACAGACTGACATGGATGAACGGATGGCTGGGTGGATGGAAAGGAGCGGATGGGAATGGATGTAATGGATGGAACCGATGGAGTTGATGGAATGGATGACAATAATCTAAAACATATACACTTTAAATCACAGACTAAGACCTTCTGATTTTGGAGCATCCACATGCATTTGAAACATGCAAATCTCTTGATAATGGCTTGATGAGATTTGAATCTTGCGAATCCCCCAGAATCCTTGTGTTTTTTTTTGGAGTAAGTGATCTGAGAAAAGTAAGTTTGCTTGTGCGCCGCTTGCGGGCATCGTCGCTTTAGTGTGGAATCCTGACCGAAATGCGCACGCAAAGGAACTGAGGTCTCAAGGTTAATTCTCTTATGTATCTTGCAGTTCATGCTGTGCTATGCGATTTTGCAGGCGGCGAGCTACTTTGTGCATTGGAGCAGGCGCTGCGGCTGTATGCGTAGAAGTCTCGAAGACAAACTCTAAGTTACAGATGAAATGAAATCAGTTCAATTTCATATTTTCATATTGAGCAAAGGTGAAGTGAGACGAGAAGTGATGAGACGAGGCGAGAAAAGTTGAGCAAAGAGCTGAGAAGAGGCGGGAAGAAGTGAGAAGCGAGAAGTGAGAAGGGGTGAGAATAGGTGAGAGGAGGTGAGAGTAGGTGAGAAAAGAACTGGGTACAAACTGTGGACAAAATCAAAAGAACTGGGCGAATCCGCCCTTTGAATACTATATTTGGGGGCCAAACGGGCGTGTTTAATCTCGGGGGGATGGGATACTTCAGAAACAGGCACAGTTCTGATTTTGCAAACACACTTGGGGACTTGGGGCTGCATGCTCTCCCAAAAAAAGACAAACTTACAGAAGAACATGTGACGAGAATCTTCCGGTCGAGCTGCTTGTGCAGAAGTCTTTTGGCACACATAGACGGTAAACAGGTCAGAGAAATGGACGAATCTTGAAGATGACCTCAACATTCCTCTGATCTTCCAGCGCTCCAATCTGCAAGACTGCAACTTCGAACACTTGCAATGGCTTCACAACAACCTTTGCCAACAGAGTGGTAGTCTCTTTTGACTCATCGGCTTACAACGAAGCCTTTCGAACTGCAATCGGCAGCAAGCAAAATGGAAAGCACGTGCGAGTGATTCTCCCTTTACCCGATTCAGGCCACTTCTTCCCCTGAAACTTCCTTGGGACTCACATGACATGCTTCTTGGCATCAACTTTGCAAAAAACATCATCGCAATGGGGGTATTCACAATTCCTCATGCGTGCTTCCCAGCCTAAGCTGTATCGCACTTGATTTGTCTTGCTCCAGGCTGGAAGATCATAGATCCACTCAAAGTTCTACCAGATCTCAACCAAAGTGGTGCGCGAAACAGGCTGGGACGCGCAGGGAATGAAACTGCCGCACCTTGAAAACTCGCTCTTTCAAGCCACGATGAGCAATTTGGTAAACCATCCGGCATGAACAATTCTGATATGGCAGCGGNAAACTCGCTCTTTCAAGCCACGATGAGCAATTTGGTAAACCATCCGGCATGAACAATTCTGATATGGCAGCGGGCTTGTGAACGAAGAATCGTTCAAAACCTTAAGGGACACAGTGACTACCTCTGGCACCAACACATTTTGTCATCCAAGTCCATATTAGTCAAAAGT
>BGPT01003047.1:59979-74002 GCA_003297045.1 Symbiodinium sp. clade C Y103 | reverse complement strand
TGATTGTTGAAACATCTTGCCACTAGCAAACGCCCAAGGCTGGTCTGTAAATCAACAGTTTCCGTGGTGTGCCACTTCACAGCGTGCAATGAGGTGTGCGGAGCTATCTCTCTTTTACTGCACGCCCGCTCTCAAGCTTAGTTCAAGTGGCGACCGCAGAATCGTTTGAGCAACTTGCTCCCGACATGCATATACCTCTGGGCTGCAATGCTGAAGCAAGTTGTTCGTGCTTACTGACCGTGCCATTCTTCACCGTTCTTCACTATTCTTGACCATGTGGAGGGCGATCGAGGATTGACAAATAAATGGCTTCACAGGTTTCACAACAGGAGATGAAGAGTGGAATACATCGAGCACAAACATGTGCTGCGCATCTTGCTTGACGTGCTGCTTGACGTGCCTGTGCTCAAACTGTTTGGGAGTGGACACGAGACCGAAATTCGAAACTGTGGACTGGAAACCATTCTCAGAATTTTGATCCCGGTCCCTTTGGTCCCTTTGGTCCATGGTCACGGTGGGACGGAGAGGAGAGACGTCACGGTGGGATTTGTGGAGACGGACGCCGTGCGATGCCCGTCGCGCAACGCCGACGGCGGTGCCGACGGAGAACTGTCCTGCAGGTCTGTTGCCGGTGCTGCCGCAACCGCTCAGTGAAGTCGGTCTTTTGAAATTTGGAAATCTGTGTTGAGCAAATCTATTTGCTCCGCTTCGCAATTTGATCGAATCCTTCAGGCTCTGTGANACCGCTCAGTGAAGTCGGTCTTTTGAAATTTGGAAATCTGTGTTGAGCAAATCTATTTGCTCCGCTTCGCAATTTGATCGAATCCTTCAGGCTCTGTGATCGAGATGCGCCTAATGCGCATTCTGAGAGCGCTTTGAATCGCGTTGTTCTCTGTAAGCTTCAATATGTNCAATTTGATCGAATCCTTCAGGCTCTGTGATCGAGATGCGCCTAATGCGCATTCTGAGAGCGCTTTGAATCGCGTTGTTCTCTGTAAGCTTCAATATGTTGTGACACGTCTCTTGACATGCTTTTTGAACGTCCGGAACAGTTTTGACCTAGTCATGCTCTAATCTTGAATTGAGTAAACTGATTGACCTGAGATTTTCGATGTGTTCATCATGCATTGAAGATCTTTAACTCTGGCACAAATGCAGCAAACGCAGGCACTACGGCCGCTATGGCTGTCCGCAGTGGGAGTTCTGCATTGACAAAGGTCCTGCTAATCAGAAACGACATCTTGGAGTCCTTGGAGTTCTAGCGAAATGCGACGAGCTCTGAATTCAAGTCATGTTCCTCCCGGACACCTACACTGTGCACATCTTGTACTTGGTCCACAGGCGCCCGAGCAAGATCAAGTTTCGGAAGCAAANAGCTCTGAATTCAAGTCATGTTCCTCCCGGACACCTACACTGTGCACATCTTGTACTTGGTCCACAGGCGCCCGAGCAAGATCAAGTTTCGGAAGCAAAATCGATACAAGGACTCCAGGATCAACACACATGAAAAACGACCGATTGGATGCGATGGACATGGCAGGTTTGTGTATTGCTATGTTTGTAATGTAAATATGTTGGATGACCGTCAAAAAAATCGGACAACATCCGTGGAAATTGCAAGGTTTTCTTTGTGTCAAATTCTGAAGCATGCGCTTTCTGTCTTTGCCTAGTGGAAAAACAATGGCAAANAAAAATCGGACAACATCCGTGGAAATTGCAAGGTTTTCTTTGTGTCAAATTCTGAAGCATGCGCTTTCTGTCTTTGCCTAGTGGAAAAACAATGGCAAATGAATGCAATAGTTTTGAACTGGTTGACTGTGGCCCCAACAAACCTACATTTTTGAGCAAAAAACAGAAGTGCAATAACGTTTTGGCACGCAAGGCGCAACAATTATGTTGCGGAATCATTTGGAAAACCAAACCATATTTGGAACCAGTAACCACAAATTGTTTGTCGACATGACATGAAGACACACAGCATACTGAACGCCAAAAACAATTCGTTTAAAATTGCGCATAAGTGCGTTTCCGCCCTATGTGGCATTTGTTCCGCAATATTGATCCATATTGCTATGCCACTCAGGCCCGAACGTCACCTCACTCGCATTCAGCCGAATTTTGGTTTCGAGCGCCAAGACATTAAAGGATTGGATAACCCCACATGTCAACTTCTTCTAATAAGCATGGGACAAGTGTGAAAATGGGATGGGAAAGGCAGGAAAGATAAAAGAGATGGTGGAAGACAGATCGGTAAAGATTATCGTGTGATTATGAGTGTGCATTGCGCATTGTGTGTGAAAAACTATTGTGTGACAGAGTTGTGTCTGAGTTTTGCGTGAAAGAGTTGTGTGTGACAGACTTGTGCGTGTGCGTGTGCATGTGTAATTTGAAGACAGAACTATATAGGTGTGATAATGATGTTGTATGACATATGCGACATATGTGCAGAGGCTATGCAGAGGTGTTTGTGGTGCAGAATTGCGTGTTGCAAAGTTGCGTGTGTCCTGCGCAACCGCTGCGGCGCCACGGCGGCCAAGGCATGCCACCTGAACAGAGTATGAATTATGAAAAGATGGTGTCACAGTTTTTATTTATATCAAGTGGACTTCAAGTGGATGAAAAAAAATATCTCTACTCTACTTTTTCTGTTAGCAATATTTTTCAATGTGGCCAGAACTTTTTTTGGAACAGTATTGTGCTATCTGAAGATTTTCCCCACAACATTGTGTGGGGTTCTTGTCTTTCTGCTCTGCGCCCGGCGCTTCCTCCTCATTCTCCTCCCGCGTCCTCCTCCCAACAACTCTCTCACACACAACTCTCTCTCTCTCTCACACAACTCTCTCGCACACAACTCTCTCTTACACAACTTTCTCACACCCAACTCTCTCACACACAACCTTCTCCCGCGCAACCTCACACAACTCTCTCTCACACAACCCTCACACACACACAACTTCCTCACACACAGCCCTCTCTCACACAACTCTCTCACACACAACCCTCTCTCTCTCTCACACAACAGCACTGGGCAGGCGTGGCACTTGGCGACATCTGCCTCACTTTTGCGTGGGAGGCGTGGCACTTGGTACTTGGTGACATCTACGTCCCTTTCCTGTGGCAGGCATGGCACTTACGGCACTGGGCTGGCTCTGGTGGCGCGCTTGGTCGACGCTTGGTCGCCGGGACGCCGTGCTTGTTCCCCACAACATTCTATGGTTCTTGTTTTTCCTCACATCTTTGTGTGGGGTTCTTGTTTTTGTTGTGCGCTCCCGTCCGCCTCCCGTCCGACTCCGCCTGCCCACACACAACTTTATTACCCACGCACAACTTACTCACACACAACTTTCCCACACGCAACTTACTCACACACAACTTGCCCACAATGCCCACACACAACTTGCCCACACACAACTTGCCCACACACAACTTGCCCCCACACAACTTGACCACACACACACAACTTGCCCACACAAAACTTACTCACGCACAACTTACTCAAACACAACTTACTCACACACAACTTACCACACACAACTTACCCACACACACACACAACTTACTCACCACAACTTACTCACACACACACACACAACTTACCCACACACAACTTACCCACACACAGCTTACCCACACACAAACGCACAACTTGCCCACACACAACTTACTCACACACAACCTACTCACACACAACTTACCCACACACAAAACTTACCCAGACACAGCTTACTCACATACAACTTGACACCACACAACTTACGCACACACAACTTAGTCACACACAACTTACCCACACACACAACTTACCTTGACCAGACACAACTTACCCACACAGGCGTGGCACTTCTGGCACTGGGCTGGGTCTGGTGACGCGCTTGGTTCCCGTTGGCGCCGCGACTCTTTTACGTGGCAGGCATGGCACTCAGTGACATCCACGGCAAGCGTGGTACTTGGTGACATGGGCCTTCATTCTGTGTGGCAGGCGTGGCACTGGTGCGTGGCAGGCGTGGCACTGGGTGGCATCCACGTCCATTCCGTGTGGCAAGCGTGGCACTTGGTGACATGGGCTTTCATTCTGTGTGGCAGGCATGGCACTTATGGCTGGGTCTGGTGACGCGTTGGTTCCGTTGGCCGCGGCTCTTTTGCGTGGCAGGCGTGGCACTGGGTGTGGCAGGCGTGGCACTTATGGCACTGGGCCGCTTGGTTCCCGTTGGCGGCTCTTTTGCGTGGCAGGGCGTGGCGCTGGGTGTCCATTCCGTGTGGCACGTGGCACTTTCTGCGTGGCGCTTATGGCGCTGGGCATGGGTCTTGCCACGCCTGCCACACAGAATGAAGGCCCATGTCACCAAGTGCCACGCCCGCCACACGGAATGGACATGGATGCCACCCAGTGCCACGCCTGCCACGCAACAAAACCGCAGCGCCAACGAAAACCAAGCGAATCACCAGACCCAGCGCAGTGCCATAAGTGCCGCGCGTGCCACACAGAATGAAGGCCCATGTCAACCAACTGCCGCGGCACCAACCGGAACCAAGTGCGTCACCATGCGAGTGCCATAAGTGCCACGACTGCCACACAGAATGAAGGCCCATGTCACCAAGTGCCACATCTGCCACACGGAATGGACGTGGATGCCACCCAGTGCCACGCCTGCCACGCAAAAGAGCCGCGGCGCCAACGGGAACCAAACGCGTCACCCAGGCGTGGTTACATGGGCTTCATTCTGTGTGGCAGACGTGGCACTGATGGCACTGGGCTGGGTCTGGTGATGCGTTTGGTTCCCTTTGGCGCGCTCCATTTTGTGCGGCAGGCCTGGCACTGGGCGACATCGACCTCCACTTTGTGTGGCAGGCGTGGCACTTGGCGACGTCGACCGTCACTTTTTATGGCACTCAGCTGTCTACACACAACTCTCTCACACACAACTCTTTCACACACAATTTTCTCACACACAACTTCGTCACACACAACTCTCTCACAACTCTCTCACACACAACTCTTTCACACATACAACTTTGTCACACACAACTCTTTCACACACACAACTCTTTCACGCACGACTCCTTCACAATCTGCCTTCCCCTCACGCAATCTCCTTCGCACAACTCTTTCACGACTCCCCTTTCTCTTCCCTGCCTTTCCCATCCCATCCTCACATCTCTTTTGGTACTTATTGGAAGAAGTTGACATGTGGGGTTATCCGGTCCTTCAATTCTGCTCTGCACCCGGCGTTTCCTCACCACCTCCTCCTCCTCCTTCTCCTCCTCCTCCTACTCCTCCTCCTGCATCCTTCTCCTCTCACACACAACTTACTCACACGCAACTTACTTTCACACACAACTTACTTTCACACACAACTCTCTCTCACACACACACAACTCTCTCACACACAGCTCTCTCACAACAACACCCTCACACACAACTTCTTCAATACACACCTTGCTCTCACGCAACTCTCTCGCACACAACTCTCTCACACACAACTTCTTCATACACAACTTACTCTCACACAACTCATACACAACTTACTCTCACACACAATTACTCTCTCACACACAACTCTCTCACACACACAGCTTCTTCATACACAACTTACTCTCACACAGCTCATACACAACTTACTCTCTCTCTCTCACGCACTTACTTTCACACAACTCATACACAACTTGCTCTCACACGCACACACACACACACAACTCTCTCACACACAACTCTACGTGGCTTTTGCGTGGCAGGCGTGGCACTTCCGGCACTGAGCTGGCTCTGGTGGGGGACGCCGCGCCTCTTTTGCCTGGCAAGCGTGGCACTTGGTGACATGTGCTTCACTTTTCTGTGGCAGGTGCGGGTGGCACTTCGTCACATCCACGTCCCTTTCGTGTGGCAGGGGTGGTACTTACGGTGCTGGGCTGGCTGTGGTGGCGCGCTTGGTCGCCGCTTGGTCGCCGGGATGCCACGCCTCTTTTGCCTGGCAGGCGTGGCACTCGGTGACGCCTCTTTTGCGTAGCGTGACACTTGGTGACAACGGCCTCGCCTGACCTTCGTTTTGCGTGGCAGGCGTGGCATTCGCGGCACTGGGCTGGCTCTGGTGGACACCGCGCTGCTTTTGCGTGGCAAGCGTGGCACTTACGGCACGGGGCTGGCTCTGGTGGACACCGCGCTGCTTTTGCGTGGCAGGCGTGGCACTTGCGGCACTGGGCTGGCTCTGGTGGCGGCCTTGGTCGGCCTTGGTCGGCCTTGGTCGGCCTTACGCACAATTCTTGCACACACAACTTCTCCACACACAACTCCACACACACACACAACTCTTGTACACATCTCTTTCACACACGACGCTTTCACACAGCACTGTGACACACAGCACTTTCACACACAACTCTGTCACACACAACTTTGTCACGCACAGCTCTTACACACACACACATCTCTTTCACACACACACACAACTCTTTCGCACACACACACAGCACTGTGACACACAGCACTTTCACACACAACTCTTTCAAACACAACCTCGTCACACGCAGCACTTTCACACACAACTCTTGCACACACAACTTTGTCACACACAGCTCTTTCACACACCTCTCTTTCACACACATTTCTTTCACACACCACTCTTTCACACACAACTCTTTCACACGCAACGTTGTCACACACGACTCTTTCACACACAGCCTTGTCACACACAGCCTTGTCACACACACAACTGTTTGACACACACACACAACTTTGTCACACACACACACACACGGCTCTTTCACACACCACTCTTTCACACACAACCTTGTCACACACAACTCCTTGACACACACAACTTGGTCACACACAGCACTTTCACACACAACTCTTTCACACACAACCTTGTCACACACGACTCTTTCACACGCAACCTTGTCACACACGCAACTCTTTGACACGCAACTTTGTCACGCACAGCACTGTCACACACACACACACACCACAAGTTCTTGAACAATCTTTCTTCCACCATGTCCTTTCTCTTCCCTGCCTTTATCATCTCATTCTCACATCTGTTTGGTGCTTCTTGGAAGATGTGACTTGTGGGGTTATCCGGTCCTGTAATTTCATTATACAATAGAACGCTACCCGAAGATAATCCTTTGATGCATGCAGCACTCTTTTTGAAGGAGTAAATTTTTTCTTGTCGAAAATGTATGACATGATTTTATACAATTCCCCCCTGAATATGAATGACATATCTAATTAAAACTGGTCTGTTGTTGTTGTTGTTGTTGTCGTCGTCGTCGTCGTCTTCTTCGTCGTCGTCGTCGTCGTTGTCGTGGTCGTCGTCGTTGTCGTTGTCGTTGTCGTTGTCATTGTCATTGTCTTTGCCGTTGTCGTTGTCCTTCTTGTTGTTGTTGTTGTTGTTGTTGTTGTTGTTGTTGTTGGTGTTGTTGTTGTTGGTGTTGTTGTTTTTGTCGTTGTCGTTGTTTCATTGCGCAGGCATGTCATTAAGAAACAAATGTCCTTTCACACCATTGCAGCTAGCAAAAGAAGGATGAATGTATTCAACAAACAAATCGTTCAAGCAACCGCGAAATTTGTAAACTATATATGTGTGTCCAGGAATGCTGCTTCTTCTTCACAGGAATAAAACACTATCCTGCATAAAAAGGAGACTGCACCTATAACCCTTTTTGGAAAAAGAAATAATCTCATTCAAGAAAACACGCACGTTTCGACAGAGATGCTGTATGTCACAAACACTCCATATTGTGCAGGAATATTGCGCTTTTCTAGACTGGATAGCGTGCCGGTTCAGGAAGGCTTGACATGTGGACATGCATATTACACTGCTTCACGCATCTTTTGCTGGATACTTCCTTCGGGCCACTGCATCTTCAGGAGACACACTGCATTGCTTCGAAAGAGAAGCACGGTTTTTGTACTAAGAATGACATGTGACAGTTCTATTTTGAACATGGCATTTCGCAGCAGAGATGTTGCAATTATATCAAAAAAAGACACATATTCTGCTGCATTTTTGTCTTGCTAGAGGGAACATCCAAACATCTAATGTAGATGGGTCACATTGTCAAGAGTCAAGAAGACTGGGCTTTATCCGCATTTTGTTTCGTGGGCATGAAGGCATCTTCATGTGTAGTTGAACTAAAAAAGACTGACTACAAAGACAAATGACAAAAATGCAGTCCCACAGCGGCCAGCTCTCTAAAACAAGACCAGCCAACGAACCCGGATGCAGTCACGTAAAACACTTGTGTGAAACAAGTTATTTCAACAGTCATGTACATTTTTCCCCTGTCGCCATACTAGTGTAGACTGTGGAGTGTGGAAGGTGGTGGAGTGCAAAGTGTGGAGTGTGAAGGCAGTGGGGTGCTGAGTGGGGTGTTGAGTGGGGTATTGGGTGGGGTGTTGAGTGGGGAATGTAGTGTGTAGAGTGGTGAAGTGGAGATTGTGAAGTTGAAAGTGTAGAGTGTGGACTGTAGAGTTTAAAGTGTGGAGTGTGGACCGAGAGTGTAAAGTGTAGGGTGTGGAGTGTCAAGTGTAAAGTGTAGAGTGTAAAGTTTGAAGTGTTAAATGTAGAGTGGAGTGTAAAGCGTGGAGTGCAAAATGTCAAGTGAAGAGTGTGGAGTGTAGAGTGCACAGTGTAAAGTCTACAGTTTGGAGTGTGGAGTGTAAAGTGTGGAGTGTAAAGTGTGGAGTGTGGAGTGTAGAGTGTGGAGTGTGGAGTGAGAAATGTACAGTGTAGAGTGTGAAGGGTAATTTGCAGATTGTGGCGTGTGAAGACAGTGGGGTGTTGAGTGGGGTGTTGAGTCGGGAATGTAGTGGATATGGAGATTGTGGAGTTTAAAGTGTACAGTGGAGTGTAAAGTGTGGAGTGTAGAGCGTGGAGTTTGGAGTGTCAAGCGTAAAGTGTAGAGTTTGAAGTGTATTTTGCGGAGTGAGAAGTGTAAAGTGTAAAGTGTAGAGTGTGGAGTGTGGAGGGTAAAGTGTGAAGTGTAGAGTGTGGAGTGTAAAGTGCAGCCTGTGGAGTGCAAAGTGTAAAGTGTCAATTGTAAAGCGTGGACTGTGGAGTGAAAGTCTAAAGTGTAGAGTGTAAAGCGTAGAGTGTGGAATGTAAAGTGTGCATTGTCGAGCGTCGAATGTAAAGTGTGGAATGCCAAGTAAAAAGTTTTTAAAGTGTAGAGTGTAGAGTGTGGAATTGAAAGTTTAGCCGGTGGAGTGTAGAGTGTACAGTGGAGAGTGCAAAGTGTAAAGTGTAAAGTGTAGAGGTGTAGTGTCAAGTAAAGTTCAAAGTGTAAACTGTAGAGCGTCGAGTGTGGAGTGTGGAGTGAAGAGTGAAGAGTGCAGAGTGTGGAGTGTGAAGTGCGCAGTGTAGAGTGTAGAGTGTACAGTTTAAAGTGTAGACTGAGGGTGTAAAGTGTAAAGTGTAAAGTGTAGAGTGCAGAGTGTGAAATGTAAAGTGTAGAGTGTGGAGTGAAAAATGTAGACTGTGGAGTGAAGAGTGTAAAGAGTGAAGTGTGAAGTGTAGAGTGTACAGTTTAAAGTGTAGAGTGTAGAGTGTAAAGTGTAGACTGTGAAGTGCAGAGTGTAAACTGTAAAGCGTGAAGTGTAGAGTGTAGAGTGTAAAGTGTAGAATGTAGAGTGCAGAGTGTGAAGTGCAGAGTGTGGAGTGTAAAGTGTAGACTGTGGAGTGTGGAGTGTAATGTGTGGAGTGTGGAGTGGACAGTGCAAGGTGGAAAGTGTAGAGTGTAGAGTGTGAAGTGCGAAGTGTAAGGTGTAGAGTGTAGAGTGTAGAGTGTGGAGTGTAGAGTGTAAAGTGCGAGTGTGAAGTGTGGAGTGTGAAGTGTACAGTGTAGAGTGTGGAGTGAAAAGTGCGAAGTGTAGTGTGGAAAGTGGAAAGTGTAGAGTGTGAAGTGCAAGTTGCAGAGTGTGGAGTGCAAAGTGTAAAGTGTGGAGTGTAAAGTGTAAAGTGTAGAGTGTATAGTGTGGAGTGCCAAGTGAAGTGCAAAGTGTAAAGTGTAGCGTGTGGAGTATAGAGTGTGGAGTTTCAAGTCTAGAGTGTAAAGTATAAAGTATAAAGTGTGGAGTGTAGAATGTGGAGTGTAGAGTATAAAGTGTAGAGTGTGGAGTGGAAAGTGAAATGTGGAAAGTGTAAAGATGTGTACAGAATTGTAAAGATGTGTCAGGTGTAAGGCGTAGAGTGTAGTGTGTGGAGTGTAGAGTGTAAAGTGTAGAGTGTGGAGTGTGGAGTGTGAAGTGTACAGTGTAGAGTGTAGAGTGTGAAGTGCAGAGTGTGGAGTGTAGTGTGGAAAGTGGAAAGTGTAGAGTGTGAAGTGCAAGTTGCAGAGTGTGGAGTGTAAATTGTAAAGTGTGGAGTGCAAAGTATAAAGTGTAGAGTGTAGTGTGTGGAGTGTCAAGTAAAGTGCAAAGTGTAAAGTGTAGCGTGTGGAGTATAGAGTGTGGAGTTTCAAGTCTAGAGTGTAAAGTGCAAAGTACAAGTAGTTCCCGGGCAAGCCGGGGGCAGAAGTTTCAAAATTGAAGCACCTATAGCTTATAGAACTGAACAAAGGCTGGGCCTATAGGATGCAGGCATGCCTTCTGTGCTTCGAAGCAGTGCCATCTCTTGACTTGTCGCTGCAGTGCCATGTCTTTNTGTCTTTGATCTGATCTCATCGCATCGCGGCTGTTCTTGGAACTTGCTCATTGCATCCCTTTGTCACCGCAGTCCATGTCATCCCATCTCATCTCATCTCATCACATCTCATGTCTTCTCTTCCTTGCGCAACTCTTCTCAGCTGATCACACCTGTTCTTACCCCTTCTCATGTCACCTAAGATTGTCTCATCTCTTCTCAGCTCATCTAAACTCTTCTCTTTTCAGCTCTTCTCAGCTTCTCCATTCTACGCAGCTCGTCTCAGCTCAGCTCTTCTCAGCTNCATCTCTTCTCAGCTCATCTAAACTCTTCTCTTTTCAGCTCTTCTCAGCTTCTCCATTCTACGCAGCTCGTCTCAGCTCAGCTCTTCTCAGCTCTTCACGCTTCTCCTGTCAGGTCGTCTCAACTCATGCCATCTCATCTCAGCTTGTCTCAGCTCTTCTCAGATTTTCACAGCTCTTCTCAACTGCTCTCAGCTCTTCGCAGCTCATGTCAGCTCATTTTATGTCTTCTCATCTCTTCTCTCCTCTTCTCACATCTTCTAAGCCGAGATTCTCGCATCTTCTCAGCAAAGCTCAGCTCTTGTCACCTCTTCTCACCTCATCTCAGCTCTTTTCAGCGCACTCTCAGATCATCTCGGCTCTTCTCTGGCCCAAGACCTGCTCCAAAANAGCTCAGCTCTTGTCACCTCTTCTCACCTCATCTCAGCTCTTTTCAGCGCACTCTCAGATCATCTCGGCTCTTCTCTGGCCCAAGACCTGCTCCAAAAAAACTTTTACACACAGAAGCTCTTACACAGAGAAGCTTTTACACACAGCAACCTTTTATACACAGCAAACTTTTACACACAGAAGCTTTTACACAGAGGAGCTTTTACACACAGCAACCTTTTACACACAGCAATCTTTTACACGGAGAAGCTTTTACACAAAGCTACCTTTTACACTGAGAAGCTTTTACACACAGCAACCTTTTACACACAGCAATCTTTTACACAGAGAAGCTCTTACACAAAGCTACCTTTTACACAGAGAAGCTCTTACACACAGCAACCTTCTACACACAGCAAGCTTTTACACACAGAAGCTTTTACACAGAGAAGCTTTTACACACAGCAACCTTTTACACACAGCAATCTTTTACACGGAGAAGCTTTTACACAAAGCTACCTTTTACACAAAGAAGCTTTTACACACAGCAACCTTTTACACACAGCAATCTTTTACACAGAGAAGCTCTTACACAAAGCTACCTTTTACACAGAGAAGCTCTTACACACAGCAACCTTCTACACACAGCAAGCTTTTACACACAGAAGCTTTTACACAGAGAAGCCTTTACACACAGAAGCTTTTACAGACCGAAGCTTTTACACAAAGAAGCTTTTACACACAGCAAGCTTTTACACACAGCAAGCTTTTGAACAGCGCACAACAGCGCCAGATATTCCAGCTCCAAAACCGTATCTCGACGCCCGCCGAAGCCAAGAAAAGCACGATTTTGAAGGCTTTTTACTAAGACTTTCAAAAAGAAAATCAACAGTGCCAAAATGAAGAAAATCTGCTGACAGGTCACCATCGCAACCTAGGTGCAGCCATTCCAAAACGATTTACCATATCCAGCTGCGAAACACAAAAAGTATTACTATTACGGACGCAGCCGTGGCACCAAGCGAGACTTCCCTCAAAAACTGGAAGTTGGAGATGTGAAAACGAAGCTTTCGTGCGAGACTTCCCTCCAAAACTGAAAGTTGAAGATGTGAAAACGAAGCTTTCGTGCGAGACTTCCCTCAAAGACTGAAGATGTGAAAACGAAGCTTTCGTGCGAGACGTCCCTCAAAAACTGACACTTGAAGATGTGAAAAGGAAGCTTTCGTGCGAGACTTCCCTCAAAAACTGAAAGTTGAAGATATGAAAATAAACCTTTCATGCGAGACTTCCGTCAAAAATTGAAAGTTGAAGATGTGAACACGAAGCTTTCGTGCGAGACCTCCCTCAAAAACTGAAAGTTGAAGATGTGAAAACGAAGCTTTTGTGCGAGACTTCCGTCAAAAATTGAAAGTTGAAGATGTCAAGAGGAAGCTTTTGTGCGAGACTTCCCTCAAAACTGACAGTTGAAGATGTGAAAACGAAGCTTTCGTGCGACACTTCCTTCAAAAGCCAACAGCTTGAAGTTGTCAAAATGAAGCCTGAAACGTCTTTCTGAATGGGCGGCCGATCAGAAAATGATCCCGGTTTGGCCGAGACCGTCTCGCACATGCCGCGACACGGACCTTCCACATCCCTCTCCCAAGACGCGTTTTGTCCTGCAAAACACAGCATTTCATGCATCCGCTAGCTTTCAAAAATGCATTTCGTGCGAGACTTCCTTCAAAAGCTCCGAGACTTCCGTCAAAAATTGAAAGTTGAAGATATGAAAACGAAGCTTTCGTGCGAGACCTCCGTCAAAAATTGAAAGTTGAAGATGTGAAAACGAAGCTTTCATGCGAGACTTCATTCAAAAACTGAAAGTTGAAGATGTGAAAGCGAAGCTTTCGTGCGAGACCTCCCTCAGAAACTGAAAGTTGAAGATGTGAAAATGAAGCTTTCGTGCGAGACTTCCCTCAAAAACTGACAGTTGAAGATGTGAAAGCGAAGCTTTCGTGCGAGACTTCCTTCAAAAACCAACAACTTGAAGTTGTCAAAACGTCATGTTGAATGTGCGGCCGATCCGAGAATGACCCCGGTTTAGCGGAGACCGTCTCGCACACGCTGCGCGACGGACCTTCCGCATCCCTCTTCCGAGACGCGTTTTTTCCTGCAAAACACAGCATTTCATGCATCCGCTAACTTTCAAAAACGCATTTCGTGCGAGACTTCCTTCAAAAGCTGAAAGTTGAAGATATGAAAACGAAGCTTTCGTGCGAGACCTCCGTCAAAAATTGAAAGTTGAAGATGTGAAAACGAAGCTTTCGTGCGAGACTTCCCTCAAAAACTGAAAGTTGAAGATGTGAAAACGAAGCTTTCGTGCGAGACTTCCCTCAAAAACTGAAAGTTGAAGATGTGAAAACGAAGCTTTCGTGCGAGACTTCCTTCAAAAACCAGCAACTTGAAGTTGTCAAAATGAAGCCTGAAAAGGGAAGTTCGCAGGATGTGGTGCTAGGTTCGCATGCTTCAGTGCTCAATAGGTACTCAAAAACGGCTTTTGGGCATGTTTATTTATCGCAAAAACGGCTTTTGTGCATGTTTTTTTGGCACAAAAACGGCTTTTAGAAGCGCTNAAGTGCCACGCCTGCCACACAAAACGAGGCTCCGTGTCACCAAGTGCCACGCCTGCCACACAGAATGACGCGGCGGCCGCGCCAACCCAGCGCGTCACCAGACTCAGCTGAGTGCCGTAAGTGCCAC
>BGPT01003047.1:16591-49284 GCA_003297045.1 Symbiodinium sp. clade C Y103 | reverse complement strand
CGGACCATGGATGGCAGAGCTTCAAGTTTGGAGCATTTGGGAGCAAGAGCAGATGGTAGTCAGGTTCAAGCTGACGCGAGATCATTGCACCGAGTCTACCATGAAAATGTGAGCGGCTGACTGAGTGGGCAGGGGTATCCACAGGTTACAGCTCACAGCCCAAAGAAGCTGCTAGCATTGTCAGCATGCTGCGCCTGAGCGAGGCAAAAAAGATGCACTGTCAGCTCGGGCTTCACAAAGTNGATTTTTGTAGCCAGGCATTAGTTATGCCTGTTTATATTAATTTTGTACCATTCTTTGACCAGGTCATTGTCTTTCTGGATCGTCAAGCACAAAATCTCTTCCAAGTCAATTGATGCTGTGATAGGATTTTGAGAGGATGTGGTTGGAGCAGAGATTGCTTTTCGCTTTCTTCTTGACGATGTGGGGTTGTAGACATGAAAATCCTTAATTTTGCCATGATGCAGCTCTTTGCTCTCTGGCGATGGGAGAGAACCAGTCTGTGGCCATGGGTGACGATTTGCCAACAGAGTCTGATGTCGACTCTGATTGCAGCCTGCCTTCGCTCGCTTNCAGGATCAGCTCAATGTTGTGTCATGGCATTGTCATTGCAAAGATGGTCCATGTGTGCCGCCAAACTCAGACATCGAGACTGGCTGCAAGGTGCTTCGCAAAGGGCTGCTTGCTTGTGAGCCGGAGGTGCGCCGGCGCCGGGTGTGGCTTAGTCTTCGGGAGCTTCGTGTGGTCAAGCAAATTCCGCAAGGAACCTATGTGATCAACGACAGTCTTGTTTGCAGAAAGATTTGGCAGAAGGCTCACCTGGTGGGCAGTGGAACTTTGCGCGCTTTACAGGAGGCTGTGCATAGCGATGGCCCACCTGCAGATGGCCGCAAGAAGGGGATGCAGTGTCATCCCAAATCTGTGAGCCTCACNGCGATGGCCCACCTGCAGATGGCCGCAAGAAGGGGATGCAGTGTCATCCCAAATCTGTGAGCCTCACCGCTGGTCAGCAAGATGTCAACAAGTTTTGCTGCCATGCTTGGGCCAACTGGGCCATGCATATTCCAACAGAAGAAGGGTCGGCCTTTTTCACTGAGAACAAGGACCTGCAGCCGCAACCTTTGCCTCTGGGTCTGTGTGATCATGTCGTTGCTTCCGATGAGAGTCAGGGGCAGATGGATGGTCCCGGTGTTCCGGAACCATTACTTGGACCTGATGCCGCCCTTGCTGTGGAATCTCGGCGGTACCTCCCTCATCAATCCTTCCAGGAATTCTATGAGATGTACGTGAACTGGAGCGAAGATCCAGTTCACAAGAGCTTTTTCCGCCGCATCTACATGAAGTCAACATGGAAGGACAAGCTGCGCATAGCTGACTCGCAACATCATGGCAAATGCACCACATGTGAGCGGCTGAAGATGTTGAGAAAGCAAGCCGTCACATCGACGCAGGAGAAGCAAGTCCAAGAAGCGCACTCTGGTCATGTCAAGAGCGTGATGCTGGATCGCAACTGTGATTCCTTGGCGCAGCAGTTGGGAGCTGATTCGGTGCAGGTGTCTGGCGGCATCCCGAAGATCCCTGACAGAGAGAAGGCCTTGCTTTCTTGGACGCAGGATGGNCTTGGCGCAGCAGTTGGGAGCTGATTCGGTGCAGGTGTCTGGCGGCATCCCGAAGATCCCTGACAGAGAGAAGGCCTTGCTTTCTTGGACGCAGGATGGAATGGATCAGGCCAAGTTCCGATGTCCGAGGAACACCTCAATGGCCAAGGTTCTAGCTGATTCCTGGCGGCCCCAGATCGGAGCTCATGGCATCATCGTGGACGGTGTTGGAAAATTTCTTTTTCTTGCAGACCAGGATATTGGAAAAGGTTCAGATGTTCAGTGCACAGTTACGTGCCGCGCGTTGGAGGCTGCATCGGGTCTACGTTTTTTTGTTGTCAGTCAGCAGCACCTCATTATGATTAGTCTGTGTTCGTGTAGTCTTCAGCTTGTTTATGTTTGACGCGCCGCTCTTTGCAGGTGGTTGCCGAGCGCTTGGCTGATCGTGGCGTGGGCATGCCATTGCATTTTCGTTGCGTCACTGACAATGCTACATCGGAGAGCAAAAACAATACCTTCTTGAAGCTGCTGGGATTGCTCACAGCCCGTGGCCGAGTGAATTCTGCTGTCCTTTGTCAAGGGCGGGTGGGTCATACCCACAACCGGGATCCGCAAGCTTTCAAGGAAAGGATAGAATTCCATTTGATGGACTACCATGTGGAGCAGCTGCAAGCGGCCATGGACTTTCAGGCTTGGCTTTTCCCNGGATCCGCAAGCTTTCAAGGAAAGGATAGAATTCCATTTGATGGACTACCATGTGGAGCAGCTGCAAGCGGCCATGGACTTTCAGGCTTGGCTTTTCCCTGCTGGGACCTGGATCACTGACTTCACTCAGACAAAGGAGGGCACGAAGCAAAATCTGGAGGCGTGTCATTCGTACAAGCTGGTGCGGAGGGAGTGCTTGCCAGAAAAGTGGCGATCTTTGGTCGTTACTGCTCCTTTCCTCTCGCACGTGGAGGCCCATCCCAGAGATGTGATCCTGTTCTCGAAGCAATATATGGCTTCGCCTCAGCTAAGCCAGAAACCAATGCTCTACATGCCTTGGGAACTGGTTTCGAAGCTACCTCCAAAACCAAGGCCAGAACCCATCCCTCGACACTGCTTCAGTGAGCGCCAAGCGAAAGAATTCTTGAAAACTGCTTCCCTCATGGAAAGTTGGAAATACAAAGATGCTGCTCTCTACCTGCAGAATTTGGCGCCTTGGTTGTACCATTATATTATATCTTGCTGTGATGTGATGAAACTCTTTGTCTGCCTTTTTCAATTTTTTGCAGGATGCACACTTGCGCCTTGAAACATGTGTGCCTGTATTCGTTCATGCTTTCCACATGTTCCAGCATTTTCTTTTCTAGGGTTTATCAGTCGCAGGAGCAACATATGCTCCTGTTGCAGGATGCTCTTGCCAGCTCCTCATCATGTGGTTGCAGGATGCTCATCAGCTCCTCAGGGTGGATTGCAGGATGCTCATCAGCTCCTGAGGGTGCATGTGGCTATGAATGACAACATGTTTTGGATATGGAATGTGGTTTTTATTTGTTGCGGTGTAGACTGTAGTGAACACAGCTGTTGGTCACCTCTGTAAAGACTTCAACCTTTCCATGTCATATTATGTTACTAAGGTTCGGAACAACCAGCAGGGATCCTCGCCTTCTTGGGTTTTGCCTCCTGTGGAGTGGGTCTTCCAGATAGACACGAGCGAAGGAAAGGTTTCTGNCTAAGGTTCGGAACAACCAGCAGGGATCCTCGCCTTCTTGGGTTTTGCCTCCTGTGGAGTGGGTCTTCCAGATAGACACGAGCGAAGGAAAGGTTTCTGTGGAAGGATTGGCTGATCAGCTGGATCTGGGCTTTGCCTTCACATCACCTTTGGACATCACTGTTGTGAAGGATGCCAAGCCAGCCAAAAAGAACGCAAAGCCAGAAGCCAACGTGCAGGNTGGATCTGGGCTTTGCCTTCACATCACCTTTGGACATCACTGTTGTGAAGGATGCCAAGCCAGCCAAAAAGAACGCAAAGCCAGAAGCCAACGTGCAGGAAGCACCGCCTGGGCACCATGCCATTGAGACAGGGGCTCCGCCGGGCCAACATCCAGCAGCTGCGCAGCCGGCAGTGGAGCCTCAGGCCAAGGCGAAAGCAGCAGCAGCACCCAAGGCCACCCGTGGACGAGGTCGTGGCAGAGGCCGTGGGCATGGCCGTGGTGAATCTGGTCCGGCGGCTGCGGGCAACAGTGGCGAGGCAGCCCATGCTGAGCATCCCAGCGCTGAGGCAGCGGCAGCGCCTGCTGCTGAAGTGCCAGCAGCAGCAGCAGCCGCAGCACGACCAGTGCCAGGCGAGCATGCCACAAAGCGCCGTCGCATCAGCGTCCCGCCGGGCATCAAACTGGGGTGTTCCAAGTGTAACAGGTGNAGCCGCAGCACGACCAGTGCCAGGCGAGCATGCCACAAAGCGCCGTCGCATCAGCGTCCCGCCGGGCATCAAACTGGGGTGTTCCAAGTGTAACAGGTGCGAAGTGGGATGCACTACTTGCCGGCCGAAAGCTGGTCTGATCGAAAGTAGTGAGAAGAAGGGCGTGTGGATTTTGAAGTCTGATGATGGACAGGCATCATCTATTGAGTAGAAATGATGTCAGCTTACTGACTGAGCGATTCGCTGCCACGTGACAGTGGAGATTCACTGAGGATGTTGTCAGTGTGTTTTTTTNATCATCTATTGAGTAGAAATGATGTCAGCTTACTGACTGAGCGATTCGCTGCCACGTGACAGTGGAGATTCACTGAGGATGTTGTCAGTGTGTTTTTTTCATTATTTCATCCCGGTGGCAGCGGGCAGTAGTTAGCACTTTCATGTCAACTCTAGTTGGCTACGGCAGCATTAATACGGGAACCATGACACAATGTCCTTTGAAAGTCGTTGTGCATCATGCCGAAATGACTTTTCGAGCATGCCTTGATTATAATAGTCTGAATCAGGTTNAATACGGGAACCATGACACAATGTCCTTTGAAAGTCGTTGTGCATCATGCCGAAATGACTTTTCGAGCATGCCTTGATTATAATAGTCTGAATCAGGTTTGACATTCGAGCTCTGAGTTTAGATAGATTATGTATTCAACGGACGTTGTGGGTGATTTTGGGGTTGCGCTGCAAAGCCTGATGGATGATTGACTGTGTGTCACACAAACTAAGCCGAAAGACAAAAACAATTCCTGTGCATGCTTGGGAAGATTGACCTGAATCCGCATGCCAAACTGAGTTGAAAGGCAACAGCAATTCCTGCGCATGGTTGGGAAGATGGGACCTGAATCCGCATGCCTTCTGTCTGTGATGGCTTGTGGCTCAATGTTGCTGAAGGGATTGCATCTTTCACATTTTGCACAGTTAGGAGCCATGAGTGACAACGTCTCAGTCGAGCGGGTGAACAGAACAATTGAAATTTGTTCCTATGACGTGGTTGATGTCTCGGAGCTCTTCAGCAGACCCAGACTGGTTCCACGGTGCCAATATTTTAGTTTAGTTGGAGGAGAGTCTTTTGATGTGAAAGACGATGAAGAGTTGGATTTGGGCGGTGTGAACGGCCGTGCATCTGTCTGGTGTCATATTGGACTCTATCAGCCCCGCGTCTTCATACTCTCTCCTCCCTGCACTATGTATTCAGCATTGATGCACTTGTGGTGTCGCAAGGCCATGGGAGAAGCCAAATATCAAAGACGGCGGGCGGAAGCTGATCGCCTGCTGAATTTCTCTGTTGAAATTGCAGAATATCAGCGACGGCAAAATCGTCTACGATGCCCTGGCACAGGTGAGCCCATCAGGAAACGCACTCGCTTCGTGCACAACATGCCAGAGATTGACCGGGTGTTTGGAAATACTTTCTGCATGTGCTCAACTGATCATCGGCAGATTCAAGGTTTTGAGGCCGGTGTACGGCTTTCATCTCACTGCGAATTGTACCCGCCAGAGATGGTGAATGCGATGCTATCTGCCATCCGAGCAGAAATTAGTGTGGAAATGCTGGACTAAGACTTTCATTGCGAGTGCCAAAAAAAAGCTGCTGCTGCAGCAGAGAATATTGGTTCGCTGGAAATCTCTGTCACTCTTTTCTCAACTTCGGTCGTCGAACCATTGACTTGCAGGCAGCAAGATTGCGCCTTTGCAGGATGCTATTAGCTCCTGGGGTCCTTCTTGTTCAGCAGGATGCTGACCAGCTCCTTTTAATCCTGCGCAGGCTGCAGTATGCGCCTTGGCAAAACAAAAACAGGAGAAACCAAAAACCTAAAAATATAATAGCCAACCAAACCAAAAAAATAACAAGTTTCTTTTTCAAACGAAAAGGGAAAATGTACAAATTGCAGCGAAGTCACATACGCACGCAAAATTTGCACATGACATCTCTGCAAAATTGTGCAACAATATTGACATCGCAGCGTTTCTGGCGAAATGCTGCGAAGTCGAGTACGAAAATTGTGTACGTTACTTCACTGCATTTCCCAAAATGAAAGCCCGCGAAAGAAATCGAATTCGTCTTTTAAAATTTAGTGGTTGGAATCAGAACTCTATAAGCAGTGATTTGTTTCCCTCCGTGCAGACTGTGGCTCATAGTCTAGTCACATGCCATGACAGATAATGATAGCAGTGACAAAAGAAATAAAACCACGGAATGTTAAAGTACCAACAAACTCACACTAACCGTAGCAAAGACCAACCACCTCGTTAGCCGCGGCGTGTGGGCAATCATGTCGCGCAGAGCTCTGCAATACATGGCCAAAAGCCTTATGGAAGTGCTCGAAGAGGACGAGCAGCGGGAGGCACAGCAGCAGGCGATGATGCAGATGATGTTCGATGCGGCCGATGCTTGCGGGGCCAGCGATGCCGCAGCAAGGCATGATAGCGATGCCGCAGCAAGGCATGATGGTCCCACCAGGCCATGGCATGATGATGCCGCCAGGTCATGGCGGATTGATGCCGCCACCAGCCCCACCCAGCGGTGTCATGACGATGACCAGGACCACATCAGGTCATGTAGCAGAAGGGTCGCCTACTATGATGCCTTGCCCGTGCGCCTCAAGCCCTCATGGCCACACGCCGCAGGCACCCTCCCCTGGCCCTGTGGGCATGGAAGCCTCTGCTGCGCATGGCAAATCTTCAGGCCCAATGCCAGGTTCAGAAGCAGCAGCACATCCTGGTCCTGGTCCTGCCGCCACGACGCCTAGTAGTCCTCATGGACACCTGCGGCCGCGAACACCGCCACGACGACCGGCTGCACTGGAGGAGGACCAGGACATGGAAGCCAAAAGGACCTCCTGGCAGGGCAAAGGAGCCGATGCGGCAGAAGAGGCGAATTCAGAACTGGCTCGAGCTGAGCGAGGAGAAGCGGCTGGCAGCAGACCCAGCACTTCGGATGCAGAAGTGGGTCGAGCTGAGCGAGGAGAAGCGGCAGGCAGCAGACCCAGCACGACTTCGGATGCTCCTGATCGTCGCTCGCCATCGACAAGTCCCGCCGCGCCGGCTACCACGGCGAAGGCGGCTGCAGCTGCTCCTGACCCCGCTGGTCCTGCCGTTGTGGTCCGCCGTTTTCGTCAAAGTGACTTTCAAAGATTTAGCTGCTGCAGTGGGCAATTTTTTTTTGCTGACAGTTTTGTCTTGTAGGCTCTGTTGGAGCGTGTATGCGTAACAGACAGCATAATTCAGGTCGTGACCCTCGCCGAGCAGACCGTGAAGGTCGTGATGGGGCAGACCCACGAGAAGAAGATCGTCCCGGACGAGACCGAGAAGATCGCGACCGCTCTCGCAGGCGGCGTCGGGGGACGCGCGGAAAAAAGCGAGCCGAGAATGAGTACTGGCGAAAGCGTCATCCTGAGGACTTCCCGCCGAGGCCAGATCCTGAGGACGACAACCCTGATCGTGGACATGGGCCTGGTGAGAGCGGCGGCGCAGGGACAGCCACGTGACTGTCACTTTGATGCAAAAAAGGGCGGCAATTTTTTCTTTGCCAATTATTATGATCTGATGTCTGCGTGTCAGTCACTGAGGATGGGGTCTGCTGCTGCAGCGGTTAGACTGCTGCGAGGCGCGCGAGCTGCTGAGGGGCTGGCCTGCGCAACTTTGAACTGTTCGATGCTTTGAAAAAATGACAGCGGTCGGTGCAGGCAATCAATCGCAAACCCCTGAATAGGTATGTTTTCATGGGAGACATTCTCTTCCTTTGCAGGATGTTTTTCAGCTCCTTTGCAGGATGCTCTTCAGCTCCTTTGCTGCAGGATGCATTTGTTGCTCCTTCTTCATTGCAGGACGCATGTTTGCTCCTTATTGTGAAACATTGATCAGCAAAGACTCTGTGTCTGCTTAAAGCCATTTGGCACAGCAGCATCTGCGCACGCGCCATCCCTCTCTCGCATCTGCCCCTTTTCTTGCAAGGAGCTATGGCGCTCTTAGAGACAAAGGCAGAAGAACAGGACATGATGGCTAAGTCAGAGAGTCCTGTCTTTCGCGTGTGATGAATGTGGAGGGCCCACGCAGTGGTTGCTGCGCCGCTTCCCCACTCAAGAAGACAGTGAATCTTTTCGTGCTGCCTTGAAGCGAGACTTTCCCATGATGGCTTCGGTTGACTATGTGCAGCCTGCGCTCTTAGGCGGACGGCAGAGATGCCATGTGCATGTCGCGATGCTTTCCTTCCAGCCGGAAAGATCAACCAAAGGCTTTCCATACCGTTGCACCTGCAAAGATCTTCTGGATGAATACCTCGTGCATGGCTTCCTCACCGAGGCTGAGCCCTTGCTTCTCTGGAGCAGCCCAGATGACAAACAGCTGCGCCAAGAAGATTTTCAGTGCCGCTATGTCAAGGGAATGGCGCGCTGCTCAACTTTGCTGTGGCTTTTGGCTTCTATGGCAGACTTGAAGATTGAAATCATGGCCCACTTTCCGCACCTCTACCAAACAATCCAAGTCATTCACGGTTTGTTTGAATGCCACCCAGATTTGACCTCAGTTGCCATTGCCAATGCGCATTACTCCAACAGAGGCTCCATCAGGGCACCCCATGACGTCCTCACCTGGGTCACAAAACTGATGCTGCTGGACAAGGCTGGTGCAGGGAAAACGCCCTCTCAGATTCTCGAGGCTTACAACCAAAATGCCTCGGCCAAAGGAAAAGTCAATGGCCAAAGGCGAGTCTCTGCGATGACTTTACTCCAAGGAGCATGCAAAAGGGGCGTGGAAACATGGTGACGCTCTTGAGCAAGTTGGGCAACAAGGCTGTGTGGTGGAACGAGGAATCGTTTTGCAACAAAAAAATTGTTCCTGGCTTTGCACCGCGCACCAACTTGCGCCAGTGGAACCAGATTCTTACGGTGACAGAGACGAGCTTTTGTGTCTTTGTGGAGTCGTTGAACGTGCAGCAGCTGTCTAAGAGCTCCAGAAGCAGAAAGCCATTGGACAAGGGCCGCCTTGAAGAACATGCGCAGATGTGCTCCTTTTGGTGCTGGGCCACTCAAGGCGCCATGGAACATGCAGTGGACCAGGAGAAGCTGGACTCTCTGACAGAGAAATTCAAGACTGGCGATGTAGCCATGACGCTCGATGTCCAAAGCCTCCTGCATGAAAGAAAGCATGACATCCAATGGTCTGATGTGTTCCTTGCCTGCAAAAATGATGTCTTTTACTTTCTTGTAACCTTGACGATATGATCGGTTTGATATCTGTTTTAGAGGCATCACACCAAATCACAGGAAATGCTTACGTGACTTGAAGACAGAAGCCACCACCTGCACTGACCTGGCTGTGGTTGGACATGCGCGCACCGAAATTGAAGCTGCCAAGTTTGAGAAGGCGGAGTTTGACCTGGTGTCTCAGAAGCTCAAGAGTGACATTCAAGCTGTGCTCATTTTCAGATCCAAGCAGGAATCCCACGAAAGCTTGATCTACCATGCCAAGATGGATCATCAGAGGAAGCGGCGGATGCATGGCAAGGAATCCACCGCGACGCTGTTTGCAGGGCCTCAGGCTATGTTCAGTTTCGTGACGTCTGTGGAAACGATGCTTGCCAACTTGTGCGCCCTGAAACGGGAACACCGTTTACAGCAGCCACTCCTCGTTTTGGTGGTAGTGAATTGGGCAGCCCCATCCATCGTGCGGGAGGAGCAGATGGCTCAGCAGATGCAAGCGCTGCATTCCATTCTGAGTCATGAAGATTTGGATGCCATGGGGCTGATTTTGATGCCAGTCTGGGAACGCTCCAAGGGCTCCATGCACAAGAGCGAGAGCTTGCTCCTCGAGAATTTGAGCGACAGAGATGTCAACACCGATGATAAAGCATCTCTGAGTTTTGAGGACTATGTCGTACGTCTGTCATGTTTTGAAAATTGTTTCCTGGATAAGTAAAGAAATATTTTATTTTGTTGTTTACTGTAACTGTACATCTTGAAAATGCAGTCGAAGGACAGAGCGGATCCTCGCGATCGTCGGCCTCTGGAATATCCCTTGCGGTTGGCTTTTCCATTGAAGCCCAGTCAGCCACAGTCTGCTTGGCACAAATCCGCGCTCTATGTGAACAACCGAACTTCTGCCCGAGCAACAATGTTGCAAGCCCGGGATATGAGAATGCCTGAATATGAAGAGGATCTCCCAACTTCAGATGTGGAACAGCGAGTGAATCCTGGAGAGAAATATGCTCAGATTGGAGATATGGCCGCAGAAGTTCTTCTGAGCTCCACTGCTGCAACGCTTCCATCCGGATCTGGGCCGTGCGTTGCCATTGTCGATCTCAGCCCGAAGACTGGCGACTTTGCCCGTGCTATGTTGAGGATGCCAATGGCCTCTGTCAAGATGCACTACATCGCTCTGGGCCAGGTCGCAGCATCGAAATGGTCAAGGTCAGCCAAACAGCCCCGGACTTGACCAGACTCGCAGCTTGAATGGGCCAAGTCCGATCTCCATGACATTGCCATGGAGCGCTTCCTTGGGCGAACCTTGAAGATCAATGGTATGGAGCCTTTGCCTGAGGCCATGGCTGCCGAAGAACGACCGCAAGTGTCTTTGCCCAAGTTGAACCTTGGAACGGTCGATGGTGTGAACTTGAAGCTGCCACAAAGTCTACATGGCGAGTGGTCTTCGAGCTCTTTCAAAGATGAGTGGGCAACACTGATCGAGGAAATGAACCAAGTCATCCCGGAGAAAAGCCTGGGAGAGCCAGCCTCGAAGAGAATGCGCCGGTCTGAGCCGGAGATCAAGACGGAGCCTTCTGCGGCTTTTTCAGAGCTTGTGTCCATTGAGACGCTGGATGTGACCAAGATGCTGCTGCAAGCGCCTGGATGCAACAAGCTGAAGGGTCTGACATTCCAGGTTTATCCTGGAAACGCCGTGTACCTCCTCAACACAACTGCTGCGGACATTCCTGTGACGGGCAACATCACAGGATGGCAAAAAGGCAAATGGTGGCAGCCCAAAGAAGTCGCAGACGAGTTTGATTCAGCAGTGGACCTGGTGTGGCGCTTTGCTGACAGCTCGGAAGTGGTGCTCATGGATGGCAACCTGAAAACGATCTTCCAAGTGATTGACGAAATTGAGCAGCAGAAGCCAAATATGGTCCGGCGGATTTCGATGTGAAGGTGGTCCGAGAGGTGGCATGGAGAGCTGAGCGAGCGACTGTTGAAGGTGACTCGAAGAAGCAAAGCGCATTGACCTTGGCGGCTCTCATTCCTGTTGATGCTTGGGATGTGGAGAAGCTGCGAGTGGTGTTTTCCAGCCGGTGGGCAACCCAAGGGCTGACTGGAATCAAGCCGTGCTTGTGGCTGCGACATTCCATAGTCCTCCCTCCTGGCCAAGCACTGCAACTCACTTCATGTCAGGGATGAGCCTTGATGATTCCTTCCTTTTGGCGGCAATGTTTGGCTTCTCTGTGGCCACGGCCAGGGATTTTGTGAGCAAAATTGGACGCTGTGTTTGCCCAGATTTTGAGCCGGCTTAGCTGCTTGTAACGGCTCGGCGTGCCACAGANCAGGGATTTTGTGAGCAAAATTGGACGCTGTGTTTGCCCAGATTTTGAGCCGGCTTAGCTGCTTGTAACGGCTCGGCGTGCCACAGAGCACAGCCTGACACTGACTCTCGCGTCTGAGAAATCCAGCCGTTCCGGGGAAAAGGACGTACCTGGCCAGTGTTGGAAGGATGCTGCTGAGCTCCTGTCACAGTAGGCAGCTTTGAGCTCCTTTCGTTTCGTTTGATGTCATTGCAGGATGCCTCATGGCTCCTTCAAGGGCAGGAAGCCTGGTGGCTCCTCCATGCTCAACATGCCCTTGTTTGACCACCTTTAAACTTTTGACATGCAGNTCATGGCTCCTTCAAGGGCAGGAAGCCTGGTGGCTCCTCCATGCTCAACATGCCCTTGTTTGACCACCTTTAAACTTTTGACATGCAGCCACCTAGCTCGCTATAGTCTTCCCTTCGCTGGTTACCATGGCGGCCACCTATGAAAGCCGACTGGGTTCCTAGACTGACAATTTAAAAAATGTCAGCATTCAATTTTATTGTGCTTACAGATTCGGTTGCTGTCCAGGCGTTGCATGGGAGGATGGTGTTCCCGACATCGACGATTATGTCTACCAGATTGTCTTCTTTGATGGAGCCACGGAGTNCTCCTGATGTGGCTGTATGCTTGTGAAGTGCTTGATATGCGCGGCAATCAAGTCGTTGCTTTCGGGCAGGTGCTGTACTTGGTCCAAGAATATGAGCTAAGCTGCACAACACCTGGGGCCTGGTTTGCTGAGTTAGATGTGTACTGCAATGTGTCAGAGGAGAAGGTCAAGATTCGCTTCCGGCTTGCCAAAGAACACTTTGCCAAGGAGGACAACTCCCCGGACAACTCCCCGGCTGCTCAATAGTGAGAAACTTTTTTATTTGTATATTACCGACGGTAGCCTCGACCAACGAACAATCAGGTAAAAGTAAAAGCGCGGAGTGTTCTGACTGATGGCTGCTGATTATTTGAACGGTCTATAAGCACTGTTGTGTCATGATTCCCACANAACGAACAATCAGGTAAAAGTAAAAGCGCGGAGTGTTCTGACTGATGGCTGCTGATTATTTGAACGGTCTATAAGCACTGTTGTGTCATGATTCCCACATGATTTTTTTGAAGCAGGATGCTCAAAGCTCCTCCTCTTCCTTGATGATCTTAAATGATTTGCAAGTGTGAGCCACTAGAAATTGGCTTTTGTGGCATCTGGGTTCTGGATTACGTCACAACTTCCGTTCCTTGTTTATTGAAACGACTCAAGGCTTTTGAAACAGAAGTCACATGGTGCAATGGTGGTCTTATTTTTTTTCTTGGCCTCCTTCCCCATTTCGAAACCAATACAGCTCCTGCGCTTCTACAGGATGTTGGAAGCAAATCAGCTTTGGTCACTGCTTGTTCATCATCTAGTCAGACACTGCTTCAGCAACCACTTGCAATAGCACAGTCCAAACCTGCCATGATCATGACCATGGTGGCTACTGAGTGGCAGTAGATGCGACGAGAGCCGAGCCTGCNTGCTTCAGCAACCACTTGCAATAGCACAGTCCAAACCTGCCATGATCATGACCATGGTGGCTACTGAGTGGCAGTAGATGCGACGAGAGCCGAGCCTGCGCTAACATTGTTACATGCAAACTTTCAAAGCATTACCCTTACAAGCCTTGATTTGAAAAAAACTTTGGCATATTCTCCAACCTTGAAGACACCTATGCATTAAAGCTTTTTTCCGGCTTTCAGATCGAAACGCGCTTTGTTAAAATTGTAATATTTACAAGTCATACATGTAATATTTACATGTAATATACAGATAATACACATGTANTTTTCCGGCTTTCAGATCGAAACGCGCTTTGTTAAAATTGTAATATTTACAAGTCATACATGTAATATTTACATGTAATATACAGATAATACACATGTAATATACATGTAATGTACGTGTAAAAAGTTCGCCTAAATGGTGTTTCAAACCCCGGACAGGGTGAACCTAGCACCACTTCCAGTGAACTTTCCTTTGAAGCGTGACGGCCGAACTGAGAATGAGCCCGGTTTAGCCGAGACCGCTCGCACACGCCGCGCGACGGACCTTCCGCATCCCTCTTCCGAGACGCGTTTTGTCCTGCAAAACACAACCTTTTATGCATCCGCTAACTTTCAAAAACGCATTTCGTGCGAGACTTCCCTCAAAAACTAAAAGTTGAAGATGTGAAAACGAAGCTTTCATGCGAGACTTCCCTCAAAAACTGAAAGTTGAAGATGTGAAAACGAAGCTTTCATGCGAGACTTCCCTCAAAAACTGAAAGCTGAAGATGTGAAAACGAAGCTTTCGTGTGAGACTTCCCTCAAAAACTGAAAGTTGAAAATGTGAAAACGAAGCTTTCGTGCGAGACTTCCCTGAAAAAAGAAGGTTGAAGATGTTAAGACGAAACTTTCGTGCGAGACTTCCCTCAAAAACTGACAGTTGAAGATGTGAAAGCGAAGCTTTCGTGCGAGACTTCCTTCAAAAACCAAGAACTTCCTGAATCCTTGTACGACCTAAAGTTAGCAGGTGTTTGAATGAACGACCACATTCTTTTGAAACGACCACTTCCAGGAATCCCACCGCAGCCATCTTCAGCTTGGCATCTCAAGACATCTCCAGGAACATTTGGGAAGATAATCTTCTAATATCCATTAAAGTGTCATTGGGTAGATGCACTCCCGTGGTCTTAATTACTCATCAAATCCCATCATGCTAATGCTCAGTCCCAACTTTCAGTTGCAATGTCTTCCAAATCATCGCAGCGGGAAGGTCTTGCTGGCTCAGTTGTTTGAAGTTTGATTTTTGCCCATCTGGTGTGGTTTTTGAATATGATGATCTCTTTTTTTCAGAGGGCGCTTTCCCCATATTGATTGATCTCCCCTCAACAGCCCTTGGCTGCATCTTTTTGTTGCTTGCTCGCACTGCCAGGTGATGGATAGAAGAAGCCTTGGCTGCTGCTGGTCAGGGAGTGCCCCATGGGTCTGGGTCAGGCTGCTTTCATGTTGGTGGAAAAGGAAAAATATAAAGGGTATTAAACATAAGTGATCATTGGTGCCCCTAAGACATGTGGTCACTTTGGAAAACCGATGATTGTGCAAATTGCAGCGCTTTTGGCTTTCCCCTTCCAGCTGCAGGGGTAGCAGCAATGGACCCAAACGGTTTTTCTTTTGTGGAAGCCTGCTGGATTGCTTGGGAGAATGTGGGGGAAATCCGATCATCAGCCATCAAGAAGCAGAAGCTTGTTCGGAATGAGAAAGCATCTGGTCTGATCCATCCCACACTACAAAACATCAGGTTCAACTATAAGCTCTTGAAAGGCTTCACCCAGCACATGGCCGCCGTTGGTATCATCATGACCAAAAGGTTAGAATTCCTGAAGCCACCCCTTGAGAAGTATTACCGGGAGATGGAAGTTGATACATCGACAGAAGCAATGGTAACGACAATCCATGGGGTGGGCATTCTAGTGAAGAAAATGTTGAGCGTGATGAAACGTAAATGGTCTCGCTGGGAGATGCCAAGGGTGCTGAGACAGAAAACATCATCATTTTCCTTTGTACTTTATATGTTGGGAATGTGGGATGATAATCTGATTTACTTTTTTTTTGGGGGGGAGAGCGTATCAGCAACACTAGGATCGGATGGTCAAGGACCTTGTGCTGGATTTAGCTTTAGCTTTTAACAAAGCTCGGGAAGATACTTGGCTCCAATGTTCAGTTTGAGTTACCAAATTTTGAGAAATACCAAAAAATCCTCATGCCTAGATTACCATTTTGGTTTGTCACATGTGTGAAGGAAGGACGATCCCCATATCTCTTTGATGATGAAGCCAATGATGATGATGATGAAGGAGAAATCAGTGACTTTAGTCTTCGTGAGTCGCTTTCCCGCAGAAATTCCTTGCTGGAAGCCGACAGGGACAAGGGTTGGGAGGAGCTCCAGGCTCTTGCTGACGAAATGGCCCTTGACGAACATGACACTTTGCCAATGGATGGGATTGATGATGACGTCACTGAAGTGCACATGTCAACCGCAGCATATCAACCAGAGCTTCCTGATAGACAACGCTTCCCATCCAGTGAGTCTTCCCCAGCTGCTGCCACGGCCATTGACTTGGAATCTCCAAGCCCTGTGCCCCCTGTCACTCCACCACCTGGTCCGAATAGAGAGCATCTCATGAAGTTGCTTCAGATTGTGCAGGCCAAGGCATCGATCAGTGCAGCTGCCAAGAATGAGAACCATGGTTGGTTTCATGTTATATACTTTTGGTTCTTTTCCAAGCTGCCTGTTTTGTTCCCCATTTCATGTGTCTAAATTCCACATGGGTATGTCTCAAAATGAGGTGCCCTTTTTTCCTTCAAAGTAGCCTTTTTGGGGTCAAAAAAGGGCACCTCATTTTGAGACATCCCCACATGCCTATATACAAACAAACATGTGATTCTTTACTTTACTGCAGAGAGCAAGCAGTGGCCACATCTTCTGAGGACACCTCTGGTCCCTCCGGGCAATGGCAGTGCTGAGAGTGCAATGGCCCCAGAAGCTACTAAAGCTACTCCTGTCGAAGCAACCAGTGCTTTGGAGCAAAGCAGAGACCTCTTTTCATAATTTTTTTAGCCCCCAACCAAGGAAACACCAGTTTCAAATGGCTGTGTTTTTCTAGCCATTGCACATGTGAAGTAGGTGCAGCCATTCCTAAGCCTGGTGAACCGAACGTGGCAGTTGCTTTGGGTGAAGCGCTTCGGGCATCCAATGCTGAGATTGAGAAGGCCCTCACCCCGTCTTGTCAAACATCCTCTTTGCATACAACAATAATCATCATTGTATATGATTATATATGCAATTGATGTACCATGCATGCCTAAAGTATTTGGTGAGGACATTTAATAAAGGATGACTATCAAGAAATGTACGCAAATTTATTTTTTCGGACCTAGCCACGGGTTACGAAACATTTGCAGGACATCTCCGCTGATGCCAAGCTATCGGCCCTTCTTCGTGATCAGCAGCTTGCGTTGGCCAAAGCCAAAGCGAAAAAGAAACGTGAAGAGGGGGGGCAAAAACAGGTGAGGCAGAAACAGGTGAGGCAGAGGATGAGGATCAAGGCCAGGAAGAGGAGGAGGAAGAAGAGGCAGATGATGATAAGGAGGAGGTGGTACCTATCAAACCGAAAGCCAAGGCAAAGGGCAAGGCGAAAGCAAAGGCAGCAGGCAAGGCAAAAGCCAAGGCAAAGGCTAAGGCGAAGGCGAAGGGAAAGGCGGCAGGCAAGGCAAAAGCCAAAGCAAAGGCGAAGTCAGGCGAAGTCGAAGGTGAGGAACCCACAGTTGAAGGTGATGCTTCAGGATCTAAGAGGTTGGCTGAAGATGAGGCTGAAGGTAAACCAGGGAAAGCAGAGAAGGCAACTTTTGCCAAGCGTCACAAACCAGGCCGCAATCCTGAAAAGTGGATCCAGTCCCGTGCAGTGTGGATGAATTTCCTTTTTGACAAACTCAAAAGCCATGCCACAATGGAGGAACTTGGTTCTGAAAAAGCATTTCATGAGAAACAATCCTGTTAACCGTGTCAAGTTGCTTGGTTGTGTTTTTTTAGAGCTTTCTTCGGATAATCAACCCCTTACAGGAGGAGTGGTGGAAATATTGTGGGAATGCCATGAAGGAAACGGGCGATGCGTCTGTGATCACCACCAACCTTGGTCATGATTTTTTTGGTGTTGGCTGAAACGCGTGAACGCATCCCATCAAATATAGCAAGGTTTCTTTTTGGCCCTGAAGATCTACTCTAAAATTAATACTTTGTCCGTTTTGGGGCTCAACAGTAGCAGTTCCACCGCCACGAATGCTGACAGGTGACCTCTACACTGCGGCGGGCAAGCGCTACATCCGCGAGCTTCCAGCTCCATGAACATAGTGGTGGAGCACAATTGCCTAGGTTTTGCCAGCAAGTCTGAGTGAAGGCACCCACCAGAAGTGCCGACAGCAGGTAAGAGCTTCTTCGGGCGTAGGGTGGCACTTCTGCTTTCACATGCATGTCTATAGGATTGGGGTTCTTTGATGAAGTGCCACTTGGTGCCCGGCGCCAATTTATATGGCTAGGCTCTGCTTCAACATGTGACGGCAAACTCCAACACGTGAGAGAAAAATGTTCCTGCTGCCCGGAACCCCAACCCAATGCTAGGTCTGCTAGGTCATACACCAGCTGAATTTCTAATTTCTACCTGATTTGACATCTTTCTGTTTCCAATTAATCATTTGGTGGTAGAAACCACCCTGGCTGCTTTCCAGGTACGTATGAACATCTTGGCGGCCACCGACTTCTATGATGATGCGGAGCTGCATCATGGTGATGAAGGCCTGCTGGGTCACAGGGTTGAGAGCGCACACCTTTGCAATTTCAATCAATTACAGTTTTATATTGTGTCCCCAGGGGGGAAGCTACGCGTGTGCCACGCAGCTTGTTTCATAGCTCAGGGCTGACCAAAAAGGGCAGTGACAGCATGCCCCGGAAACCAGAAAGCTGTGCAGTTGCTCAAGCATGGGGCACCAAAGGCTGGGCAAGTCTTCAAAATCGAATGTATTGGATACACAATCTCATGGTTGCACATGGGAATGTTTCAAAATAGAGGGGCGCCCGAAACTTCTTATCTATATATATAATATATAGTATTAAAAATCAAATTTTGGTGCACCCCTATTTTGAAACATTCCCATAGTCCCGTATGATCCTCCGATCACATTCACTCTGCTCTGCCTTGCTAGATCTTCGTATTGGCCACGCTGCTTTTGATGTGGAATAGCCGCATCGAGCTGAATGAGGCAATCCTGCAAATTATATCAATTTTAGTTTCGGGCTTGAAAAAAAAATGGTTAGATCATCAAGGAACGACCTCACATAATTTTGGCAGTGCCTGCCAGGGCCTCGTGTTTATAGAGCACTATGCTGGTGCATCGGAAATGACGAACACTATGAGAGAGAATTCTGTGCCCAGCGCACGCTTGGATTTGAATTTGCACCGCCCTATGAACATCTTAACGCCTGCAGGCATGGCGACTTGACCTCAGCTACCCATAAAACTGCAATCAATTCATATCACTTCGGTTCTTTTATTGATCGATCAGAATTAAGTTGATTCCAGATATATAGTAAGAACAGAGTGCTCAAGAGTGTTGAAATAGCTAAGGACACACATGGTATCTATACTACGTGGGTCCACTGAAGGATTCGCATGCTGGAAAGGTATCAAGTGTGCATCATGGGTGTCCATTTGCAGGGCCACAACTCTGCGGAGTTTTTTTGCTCCCTGTGGGGATGAAACATCCAAATTTGTGATGGAGGGGAATGGCATGGCTTCACGAGAGGCATTATTATGTTTGTTAGTTGCTGCTCTCTTTGGCAGCTGGTGCATAGAACAGCCGTCATCTTCGTTGTTGTTCCGGCATCCAAGAATGCAATGGCTATGTGAGAGAATGACAGTTGAATCCTCAGTAAATAGAGTTGAATGCATATATATATATATAAACAAAACCGCAGATAACTTGTTGGCACTTAGGTTTATCGCTGCAATTTTTGGATGTGTTTCTTTGACAGCAAGTCACCGAAGCGGACGTCGGTATGGAGCAACGGTCGCTTCATCAGAAAGTTTTGGCTTGGTAAACTATCAAAGAAGATCAGGCAAGATCTTAAGCTGAAGTACCCTGACTTCCATACTACTGTCCAATATGTGGACAAAAAAGGGAAGAAGAGATATCATGGCAGTCGTCAGCTGCGCTCCACACAGACTCTTAGTATATATTTTGTTATGCATATAGTTTTTCAAGGACCCCTCAAGGATAATGTTTTTCATGCTGGTTGTACTATATAGTGTGTGGCCAACCTTCTTCTGGATGCATGCATACTTTTGTCCTTACCCATGTGCACTTAGGACCTATACGAAAAAGTTTGCGTTGAAGATGTTGGAACTCCTTCCTGCTGCCACTGATTCCGAGATCCCGCCTCGTCCTCCCAGGGAAGCTCTCGCGGCTGAGCTCACCTCCTTGTGGGCACAAACTGATGGGTTGGGCCCAGATCTTTGGGCCGATGCAGGGATGCCAGAGCTGGTTCGCTACCTTTTGGGGGCCAAAGATCTTCATGTCCCATCGAAGTGGGAGTGGCTGATCCCTTCTCACATTTAATTCCATATAGTGCCAACACAACACAGTTGGGATATGCACATGGGCCGGCATGGGCAAAAAGAACAGGGGGATGAGAACGTATGCCAATATTGTGCTGATCAGTAATGGACTAAAGCTAGCTTCCCTCATCTCATGCATTGGATTTGAATTACAAACTGCATATATCGATCTGATCTACCAGAGTCGCTATCGTGTTCAAGACTGCGCAGAGCTCGTCTGCAACTAGAAGGCAGGGCCAATTGATGGCGAACCTTTTCGACATTCTTGCCATGTCTTTTGAAAAGACTTCGAAAGGTTGAATCAGCTTCGAAGAATTTCGAAAAATCTGAATTGGTGCAATGTTTGAACATGTTCGAAGCATTTCGAACCGATTTCGTAAAAGGTGCAATTTCGGAAACACCCAAAAAAACTCAAGAAACATCCAAAAAGACACAAGAAACATCCGAAAATTCTCACGTAAACGGCCACTTTTTTTTCGTACGAAAAAAATTGAAGATATATGCATCCTTTTGTTCGAAAATCTTCGAAAGTCGTTGATCATGTCGACATTCGAAGCTGCCAGGTCTACATGTCGGAGCCCCGAGCAGCGGAACCAGTCCTTCGAGGTGGATGGTCGGCATCCTCGCTGTTGTCCGGCATCCGGGCGATGGACCAGGATTGCCTCAATGCCATCAAGCGTGAGCTTCCAGATGATCCCAAAGAACTCCAGCAGTTGCAGGAGGCAAATGTGTTTCTATGTCGATCTATATAGGGCACACTATACACATAATATATAAATACATATATGCACGTATATATATATATATCTATAAGTCTGTGTATATATATATATGATTGCATGCCTATCTACACTTGGGTGGGTAGTATGTTCTGCATGGCAGTGGTTGATCGATGGAGGTGATCACAGAGATGATATCCTCTACGTCCACTGACTTGGCCACTGATGGTGACAAGGCCCAACAGGATCAACAGGAGTCAAACCAGGCAAGGGTGCACATAATGTGGACAACTGTCAAGTTACTAGTCTCTATAGTCTTAATGCACCAATGTTGATCTATCAGCTGGATCCATGGTTCATGTCATATGTTGTTGCAGGTACAAAGCCCCTACTTCTCAGCGCCTACAGTGCATTATGAGGGTGATGCCACTCGCAAGCCAGTTCCTACTGCAACGAAGGGGCATTTTCCAGTTCCTCCCAAGACCCTTATTCAATCACAAGCCAGGCCATGGTTGGAAAGGGTTCCCAAGAGTGCTCCTGCTGTACCTTCACCCAGTAGCCCGAGACCACCCCCATGCAAGCGAGTGACAAACTCGGAGAACACGGGGTCCAAGATCCAACGCTTGTTGGCTCCAACGCCGTCCAGCACCTCGGCCAAAAGCAGCGACGCCAGTGGCACGTCCACTGGACAAGGAGTTTGATGCTGTCAGTGTGAGTGCAGAGCCCGTTCACCCTGAGAAGGCATTGGTTTTTGACAAGCCGCTGAATGCTAGTGGGACTTTGGATGTCTTGTCACCGACACTTGTTGCTTCACCAGCTCCTATGACACCTCCCGGTACCAATGAACAGATTGAAACTTGTTGGCAGCATTTGTTGGCAACATCAGCATTAAACATGGGCAAAACAAGACATGCAGTCTCCACTTGTTAATTGCTATATATTCTGAGGCATCTGTTCCTTCATGGGTGCATTGGTTTTCTCATGCATATACCTCTTGATAAGGACACGAACGCAGACCTTCGCGCTCTTGTAGCCCAGCAAGGACGGCAGATTGAGGTGTTGAAACAGAATCTGATGATGGCACTTCAGGGGGCACAGCAGCAACATTGTCCTCCCAATGAAAAAACCCAAGAGATGGAAAATGCGACTTCAATCAACCTACATTGTATGCATATGCAATGGTAAACACAGTTTTTTCCTTTCCAAAACATATGCCATTCCTTCCCAAGCCAAGCCCTGCTTTAAGGCCAATCCTGGTGATCATGCCGAGGCACCACCTGTTGCTGGAACCACCCAGCCAGACTCAAAGGCACCTGAGGCAGAGGAACCGTATACTAACGGGGAAGAGCCAGCAGTGCTTCATGTGGCAACCCTTACTCGCTATGAAAAGGAGAAGGTCAGGCGAATTGTTTGCCCCAAGCAAAATACTGGTAGGTTGGAAGTACCGGATGATGTGCACCAGTTGTGGAACACACCACAAGGGAAGGAAAAGTTGTTCTCGATGTGGTGCAAGAGCGGCGGAGTCAAGGTTTATTGGTTGCACAAAACAACTTTTTGGATGTCCAAAAAATATGTTGATAGATTGAGATCCCAGATTCCCATATATTATTTCTTTATGGAATATAAGATCGATCTCTCTCTCTCTCTCTCTCTCCCGATCTAATTTTTTCACATATATAAATAATACATGTAGCCTGCTTTGACAGCCATAGTGGTGCCACTCATTTCTATTTGCATGGCCCCATTCTGCAAATCTCCACTGGAGTCAATGTCTCGTCATTGTAAATCCCTGCGGCATATGAATAGCCAAGGCTATGTTTCTCGAACGGGTGGAGATTCTAAGCGTGACAACTAAGAGCAAGAAGATCGAAGTCCAGGGTGGCTTTTATTCAGAAGAGGATATGAAGTCTGAGCTTGGATATACAGAGTTTTCTAGCAGCACTTAGGTATCCTATGATGCAGGCCCTCCTGTCTCCTTTTGTTTTTTAAACTCACCTCCCATGCTCCCTTCTGTCCAAGGGACCGCATCGAGAAGATCAAGAAGTGGTCAATTGCAAAGCAGCTTGTGAGGCCAGCTGGTGCCTGCACAAGCAGTGGTATATCTCCCTAGCTGTTGTGCAATATGACTTTCCAAAATCATGTTCCGGCAGGCTTTGCGAATATGATGAAGATACGTTGGAGTACTGGGTGAATGTCCGAACATCTGGCACTCTTTCCCGTGAAGATTTGCTTACGTTGTCAAAGTCTCGTACCCATGAACAAGAGACCACTGCAGATACTTTTGCAAGTGAGCATGTGGATTTGGGTGTTGGTGGGTTTGCCGCCGACTTGGGTAGTGCTGACCCTGCCCTGGCCACAGAAGGGGACAAGAGCTTGGGGGTCACTAAGTGTCAATCTGATCATCTTGAAGTTGGCAACTGACTGTGCTAGCATTCAAGCATTCAAGTACTCATATTGTATACGTGCCGCATCCCCAAATAAGGTGAAACCAAAGCTTGTGATGTACCTGAAGAATGGGTTAAAGGCCAAAAACTCAGTGAGCACTGTGGCTGACAAGATCCGAGCCTTGGCATCGGAGGATCAATCTTGCAAGGCGAAGCTCGGCTGCTAACTCGCAGTGTCCAAACCAGTCCAGAGTTGAGATCCCACTGCAAGTTTTACCTCAGCAAAGGTATGACCATATAATGCACATGACTTCAGGACACTGACGAAGCTTGATGACATCGCCAAGACCATCGAGCAAATCTATGAACAGCTGGCGGAGTACCAGGCTGAAGGAGAAACCACCGGCTTCACCAAAGAGTGTGCAACTTAATCATATACTTCTCAGGTAAAATTTCAAAAGTAAGGAAACAGCATGAATATCAGAACGCTATTGCTTTCTCAGTCACACAATACCCAGTGGGAATATTTTGAATATCAACACGCTATTGCTTTCTCAGTCACACAGTGCCCAGTAGGCAAAGCCATCAAATCGCTTTGCCCAGGTTGAGCGAGAAGAGCGATGCTGATTTCCTGAAGATGACACGAGCGAAGCAAAGCTGCACATTTGTTAAATTCATGTAAATTCTTACTTTGCCTAAAATCAGTTGGCCCCGTGGTCCCCTGGTCCACCTTAGCAGTTTACATTGGTGAGCCATCTAAGGATGTCCAAGGCAACTGCAGCCGAAGCTGCTGCAAAGTGGGTTCCCCAAAGCACTTCCTAGCTGACTTTTGGATTCCATGCTAGCATAAACCCATGGCTTGCCTGTGTGTTTGAGGCATTTCGTCTCGAAGGCTAAGCGTCACGTGAAAACTGAAAAGTGAATGGTAGCGATGGGATTTGTTTCCCTATAGTTCTTGTCTGCGCTTACGCAGCGCTATACTTTCTGGAGTTGCCCAGGGCAACTTCTTGTCAGGGGTTGAGAACAGTCCGGGGTGGGCGCTGCACTGCACATGTGCCCCTTACACACAGCCAGGCAGCCAGCCCCTTAGAACCTGTGTCTGTTGGGATTCATTCTGGATAACACACATGCAGCCATCGAAAAAAGAGCAGGCAGCCAGCTTGCATATTGTTGATGACAGCAACATGTTCTTCACACATGTGTTTGAGAAATTCGTTTACCGTCGCAATTGCTTTGAAAAAGCAACCCATACATCTCAGCTGACATATGTTCATTCTTTTTCTTGAGAGCTGCGCTAGGTGAGTTAAGCCGCACGGTCGCGCACATTGCAAAGATCTATGGAAAAGGTGTTCCTTGAAAACAATTGGCCATATATGAGATCATTAATTGCCGTATGTCTTCCCTCCCAGATCAGTCACCCTGTCAACTTTCCGATCCAAGGCTCCTGCAGCTGATTGTGTTGAGGAAGCAAAATCCGCTTCAGTGAAGGATGATTGCCCAGTCCTGCGTCAAATCGCCCGTGCAAGAGTGACAGATCCCGATGAACCTTTGTTCAAAGCCTTGAGAGATAGTGGGCATGCCCTTGATGTGCCAATTACAACTTTGAAGCTTGACAACACCTTTGAATACCCATGCCTTCACCCACGAGACCTTCTATTTGCTTTTGCCAACGAAGGGTGTACTCAAAAGATATTTGGGGTGGAGGGGCCACTTGAAACCGTAGAGAAAAGCTTAGCTGATTTCTGGCGAAGATTTAGACTGGCAAATCCAACCCATGATTTGAGTCAGCTGGGAGAAGGAGATCAAAACTGGTCCAGGCTTCTACCTTTTTATCTTCATGGTGATGGTGGCAGAACCTACAAAAAGGATCCTTTTTTAGTGCTGAGCATGTACAATGCATTGGGAAGAGGAACAGCAAAAAGACGGGCCTCAACGCAGCTTGGTCGCCATGCTAAGCGAAAGCACGAGGATGATTCTTCTGCAGAAGATGGCATTGAATGTGGTGTCAACCTTATTGGTCATTCATATACACACCGGTTTCTTTATACTGCCATGAAGGCTGAATTCTACAAAAAAACAAACACCGATTTGAAGCTTTGATTGACTTTTGGGGAAAGCATCTTGCTGACTTGTACAATTCTGGCTTGGAGCTCAATGGCCACACATGGAAAGTGGCTATATTGGGCTTGACTGGTGATGCTCCTTTCCTTCGTGAGACTGGATTTCACAACCGTAGTTTTTCCAATGTCAAGAAGTCTCATTCTTCCAAGTCCAAGTGCAAGGGGGTTTGCTGGCTGTGTGCTGCGGGCATGTCGAACGGACCCCCATTTGAAGATGTGCGAATTACTGATGCCCAGTGGTTGGAAACTGCTGGGGCTAACAACCCTTTACCGTGGGATCGTCCAGGGCCGCTTTTGGCTTACCTACCAGTGGATCAAGAAGATCTAGCTTCCTTCTACAAGCCTGATTTGTTTCACATTTTGCACGCTGGTGTCGGCAAGGATTTTGCTGCCAGTTGCATCCTGTATTTCTGTGCTAAGACGTTCAAGGCGTCGAAAATTGCTTTGGCGTTGGATCATGTCAATTACCTTTTCCGAAATTTTCTTGCCAGAGAAAAAGAACGTGTCAACTTTAGCAACTTCACATTTGAACTCTTGGGCTACGAAAGCACCAGAACGTACCCTGTGGGACCTTGGTCCAAAAACTTAGATACTGCTGTAGTGATCAAGTTTGTGGAGCACGTGGCAGCCAACCATTTGGATCCTGAAGATCCTATTATGCAGCTCATTGTGCAGGGAAGCGGCGCTATAAACCACTTTATGCGTGTATTGTTTTCTGCTCCCTATTGGCTAAGTGAGTCTGAAGCTTGGCAGGCCATCTTCGCGGGGCAGGAATTTTTGTCAACTTTTGCTGGATTGGCACAGGCTTGCTATGATCAAAAGCTATGCTTGTTCAAGCTCAAACCAAAACTGCATATGTTTGCCCACATCGTTCTTAGAATGCTGCAACAATTTCGATGTGGCAATGGCTGCACGACAAACCCAGTGGCAGAAGCCACATTCATGAGTGAGGATTTTGTTGGCCACGTGTCAAGATTAAGCAGGCGCGTCAATGCCAGGAGGCATGGCCACAAAATCTACAACCGCTATTGTGTGGCAGTTTGCCAGAAGCTACGGGCAGGGGACGCTGTGAAGAAATCGCAGAGAAAATATGTGCGTGATCAAGGTTTAGTGTGATTTTGTGCAACCCATTAGAACCATGATTTTTTGAAACGACCACATTTTTTTGAAACAACCAGAACTGAAACAGAAATGGTCTTCGACCAAAATGAAGCCTGAAGCGTCATGTTGAATGCGCGGCCGATCCGAGAATGATCCCGGTTTAGCGGAGACCGTCTCGCACACGCCGCGCGACGGACCTTCCACATCCCTCTCCCAAGACGCGTTTTGTCATGCAAAACACAGCATTTCATGCATCCGCTAACTTTCAAAAACGCATTTCGTGCGAGACATCCGTCAAAAACTACAAGTTGAAGATATGAAAACGAAGCTTTTGTGCGAGACTTCCGTCAAAAATTGAAAGTTGAAGATGTGAAAACGAAGCTTTCGCGCGAGACTTCCCTCAAAAACTGAAAGTTGAAGATGTGAAAACGAAGCTTTCGTGCTAGACTTCTCTCAAAAAGAAGGTTGAAAGATGTCAAGACGAAACTTTTGTGCGAGACTTCCCTCAAAAATTGACGGGTGAAGATGTGAAAACAAAGCTTTCCTGCGAGACTTCCTTCAAAAACCAGCAACTTGAAGTTGTCAAAATGAAGCCTGAAGCGTCATGTTGAATGCGCGGCCGATCCGAGAATGATCCCGGTTTAGCGGAGACCGTCTCGCACACGCCGCGCGNAAAATGAAGCCTGAAGCGTCATGTTGAATGCGCGGCCGATCCGAGAATGATCCCGGTTTAGCGGAGACCGTCTCGCACACGCCGCGCGACGGACCTTCCGCATCCCTCTTCCGAGACGCGTTTTGTCCTGCAAAACACAGCATTTCATGCATCCGCTAACTTTCAAAAACGCATTTCGTGCGAGAATTCTTTGCTCTGAGACTTCTTTGCTATGGGACTTCTTTGCTCTGAGACTGCCCTGAGACTTCTTTGCTATGAGACTTCTTTGCTCTGAGACTTCTTTGCTCTGACACTTCTTTGCTCCGAGACTTCTTTGCTCTGAGACTTCTTTGCTCTGAGACTTCTTTGCCCTGAGACTTCTTTGCTATGGGACTTCTTTGCTCTGAGGCTGCCCTGAGACTTCTTNCTGAGACTTCTTTGCTCTGAGGCTTCTTTGCTCTGAGACTTCTTTGCTCTGAGACTTCTTTGCTATGGGACTTCTTTGCTCTGAGACTTCTTTGCTCTGAGACTTCTTTGCTCTGTGACTTCTTTGCTATGGGACTTCTTTGCTCTGTGACTTCTTTGCTCTGTGACTTCTTTGCTCTGAGACTTCTTTGCTATGGGACTTCTTTGCTCTGAGACTTCTTTGCTCTGAGACTTCTTTGCTCTGAGACTTCGTTGCTCTGCGACTTCTTTGCTCTGTGACTTCTTTGCTCCGAGACTTCTTTGCTCTGTGGCTTCTTTGCTCTGAGACTTCTTTGCTCTGTGACTTCTTTTCTCTGCAACTTCTTTGCTCTGAGACTTCTTTGCTCTGAGACTTCTTTGCTATGGGACTTCTTTGCTCTGAGACTTCTTTGCTCTGTGACTTCTTTGCTCTGTAACTTCTTTGCTCTGTGACTTCTTTGCTCTGAGACTTCTTTGCTCTGAGACTTCTTTGCCCTGAGACTTCTTTGCTATGGGACTTCTTTGCTCTGAGACTTCTTTGCTCTGAGACTTCTTTGCCCTGAGACTTCTTTGCTATGGGACTTCTTTGCTCTGAGGCTGCCCTGAGACTTCTTNGACTTCTTTGCTCTGAGACTTCTTTGCTCTGAGACTTCTTTGCCCTGAGACTTCTTTGCTATGGGACTTCTTTGCTCTGAGGCTGCCCTGAGACTTCTTTGCTCTGAGACTTCTTTGCTCTGAGGCTTCTTTGCTCTGAGACTTCTTTGCTCTGAGACTTCTTTGCTATGGGACTTCTTTGCTCTGAGACTTCTTTGCTCTGAGGCTTCTTTGCTCTGAGACTTCTTTGCTCTGAGACTTCTTTGCTATGGGACTTCTTTGCTCTGAGACTTCTTTGCTCTGTGACTTCTTTGACTTGGTTGTCCATAACACAGAAGTATAGACTTCTAAACTTCCTTTGATACAGTGTGGAGTGTAGAATGTGGAGTGTCGAGTACACAGTGTAGAGTGTGGAGTGGAAAGTGAAATGCGGAAAGTATAGAGATGTGAAAAGAATTGTAAAGATGTGTCAAGTGTAAGGTGTAGAGTGTAGTGTGTGGAGTGTAGAGTGTGAAGTGTAGAGTGTGGAGTGTGGAGTGCGAAGTGTACAGCGTAGAGTGTGGAGTGAAAAGTGCGAAGTGTAGCGTGGAAAGTGGAAAGTGTAGAGTGTGAAGTGCAAGTTACAGAGTGTGGAGTGTAGAGTGTAAAGTGTGGAGTGTAAAGTGTAGAGTATGGAGTGTCAAGCGCAGTGCAAAGTGTAAAGTGTAGCCTGTGGAGTCTAGAGTGTGGAGTTTCAAGTTTAGAGTGTAAAGTGTAAAGTGTAGAGTGTGGAGTGTAGACTGTGGAGTGTAGAGTGTAAAGTGTAGAGCGTGGAGAGTCAAGTGAAGAGTGTGGAGTGTGCAGTGTAAGTAAAGTGAAGACTGTGGCGTGTAATGTGTAAAGTCTAGTGTAGAGTGTGGATTGGGGCTTTGGGATGTGGAGTGTCAAGTGTGTAGTGGAAAGTGTGGAATAGAGGGTGTCTATCTGCCGCGCAAAATGACGTTCCACACAGGACGGATCTGCGCCAAACGCTGCACCTACCACGCAAAATGAGACTGTCACAATATCCCACGCCGGCCAGAAAATTCGCACGTCTTCGCCACTTGACGCAGCGCTGACAATGCGATTCCAAAAAACACGCAACGGGACACGTCTAAAGTGCTGCGCCTGCCACGCAACATGAACATGGAGGTCTCCAAAGTGCAGCGCCTGCCACGAAAAATGAAACACATCTTCTGAAAACAATGCAAGAGTATCGCGCCTGTCACACAGAACGACTGTCGACACTTTTTTCAGACACGTGAGAATCTCACGAAGTGCCACTGCCACACAAAACGACGTTACAACCTCTTTGGAAACCTCCAAGAGGTCTTGAAGCTTTCCCGGCACGGCGACTCCACAAGAAAACCAGAGAATCGAGACAGGACATGTTGGAAAGCTGAAAACGAGCATTTCGTACGAGGCCTCCGTCAATTCTCATCACATCTCAGATGATGGAATATCACGAAGTGCCACGCCTGTAACACAAAACGACGATGTGGCCTCTTTTGAGAACTCCAAAGCGAGCATTTCGTATGAGGCTTCCGTCAATTTTCATCACATCGATCACAAAATGCCACGCCTGCCACACGATTGGAACGTTCTCACCACTTGACGCAGCTCTGACAATGCGATTTGCAGAAAAAACACGCAACACGACACGTCTAAAGTGCTGCAGCCGCCGCCGCGAAAAATGACGATGGAGGTCTCCAAAGTGCTGCGCCCGCTGCTAAAAATCAAAATCATCTTCTGAAAACGATGCGAAGGTAGATTGCGCCTGCCACAGAGAAGGACTTTCGACACGTCATGCAACATGTTGGAATATCACAAAGTGCCACACCTGCCACACGAAATGACCTTTCGACACGTTTGAAACCTCCAAAAACGATACCTTTTGCAGCTTTCCCCATAGGCAAGGCCATACGGCGGCCACGCGAACGGTTGCGGACGGTTGCGGATGGTTGCGGACGGTTGTGGCCGGTTTGCGGATGGTTGGACGGCATCAAACGAACACATGTCAACCCTCAGACCCCCAAAGTAAAACGAGAACCCTTCGGCATTCGGGAAAAACATCCAGTAGGACGCCCAAGTATATGATTCCAGAGCCATTTGCGGATGTTCTGAGCATCGTGCCGAGTTGAGCAGAAACATCTGGTCCATTTCCGAAGTCCTTGGGTGTTTACTGTTCAGGGTGGAACTGGGTCAAGTTATGTGACGTTATCGGTTTCGGTTGATGTTTAAAAATCAAACACTGAGGTCCCACTGGCAGTAGGAAAAATGGTGGATGCACATCCTCTAGAAGAAAAAGAGTTAATCTGAGAAAATACACGTGGTAAAAAAATTAGAAAGTTACAAGTCAAACATGGACGGCCATCCATGTGAGCATGTGACAGATTTGACATGCTGCTGGCGGGCTTTTTTTCACAGGCGCTTTACAGTTAAGAGTCTTCAACTACGCCAGTCTTGCGGTACAGCAACCGCCATGCACAGGCGGGGCGTCCGCTCTTTTTCGCGCGTTTTATTGTTGATGGGCCAAGTTAGGGAATCAAAATTTTTGAGTCGCGGATTTGGCCACGTTTCCCGCTTCATTTTTTCACACCTCTTCCTTTTTTCCCTTGCCTTTGGCCTCTTTGTCTTCATCGGGGGCCTTTCTTCTTTTTTGCGTTTGTATCGGCTTTGGCCGCTGGTGCTTTAGGCGTGGCCTGGGATTTGGCAGCAGCTGGTTTTGCCGCTGGCGATCTGGTTTTTCCACTGGCTTTGGCTATGAGTACTACTGCGACTACTACTACTACTACTACTACTAGTACTACTACTATTCCTACTATTCCTACTATTCCTACTATTCCTACTACAACTACTTCGCGCAGAATCCGTACCTCTGCCTTCTTACTCGTGCTACTACTACTACTACTGCTACTACCACTACTATGTGCGGAATCTGCGCAGCGCGGAATCCGCGCGCTACGTGTGCCTTCTTACTACTACTACTACTACTACTCCTCATCGTCCTGCTGCTGCTGCTGCTGCTACTGCTACTGCTACTGCTGCTACTGCTACTGCTACTGGCACTGCTAATACTACTACTGCTGCTGCTGCTACTGCTACTGCTACTGCTACTGCTAGTACTACTACAACTACTACGCACTGCCACTACCACTACCACTACCACTACCACTACCACTACCACGACTACGACGACTACGACGACTACGACGACGACTACTACTACTACTATTACTACTACTACTACTACTACTACTATTACTACTACTACTACTACTACTACTACTACTACTACTACTATACTACTATCACTACTACTACTACCAGTAGTACCGCACAAGGCGGTGGCGGAAGTTTCAGGAATAGCACACTATAGGAGAGGTGAGTTGTTGTGAGTCATGGATGGCAGAGCGAACCCACTGATGGATCAAAAGGTGGTTGGAGCGTCGGCCTATCTATCTGTCTATCTATCTGTCTATCTATCTGCCGGCCTAACTAACTGACTAACTGACAAACTGACTAACTGACTGACTGACTGACTGACTAACAAACTAACTGACTAACTGATTAACTGGCTAACTGACTAACTGACTAACTGACTAACTGACTAACTGACAAACTGATTAACTGACTAACTGACTAACTAACTAACTGACTAACTGACTAACTAACTAACTAGCTAACTAACTAACTAACAAACAAACGAACGAACGAACTAACTGACTAACTGACTAACTGACTAACTGACTAACTGATTAACTGACTAACTGACTAACTGACTAACTGACTAACTGACTAACTGATTAACTGACTAACTGACTAACTGACTAACTGACTAACTGACTAACTGACTAACTGACTAACTGACTAACTAGCTAACTAACTAACAAACAAACGAACGAACGAACTAACTGACTAACTGACTAACTAACTAACTAACTGACTAACTAACTAACTAACTAACTAACTGACTAGCTAACTAACTAACTAGCTGACTAACAAACTAACTAACTGACTAACAAACTAACTAACTGACTAGCTAACTAACTAACTAGCTGACTAACAAACTAACTAACTGACTAACAAACTAACTAACTGACTAACTGACTAACTAACTGACTAACTGACTAACTGACTGACGAACTGACTAACTAACTGACAAACTAACTAACTAAGTTGTTAAGTTGTTAAGTGGTTAAGTTGTTNACTGACTAACTGACTAACTGACTGACGAACTGACTAACTAACTGACAAACTAACTAACTAAGTTGTTAAGTTGTTAAGTGGTTAAGTTGTTAAGTTGTTGAGTTGTTAAGTTGTTCAGTTGTTAAGTTGTTAAGTTGTTAAGTTGTTAGTTCAGTTAGTTAACTGACATCTCAAAAGTTGCTTAAAACCCTCAGTTTTTAACACTTTTGACATGGAAATGTGCTTCGCGTCACAACGGCGTGCACTTTTTCGACATCGAGTCGTCATTGAATCGTCAAAAAGTGGTCCGAGACCCTAACGTTTTTACGATTTTCACTTCCAAATGTGCTTCGCGCCACAGCGCCGTGCACTTTTTCGACATCTCAACTTCCAAAAGTGGTCCAACCATGAGGTGTTTTTACACTTTTNCACATCTCAACGTCCAAAAGTTGTCCGAACCTGTCAGTTTTTAACACTTTTTACTTCCAAATGTGCTTCGCGCCACAGCGCCGTGCACTTTTTCCACATGTCAACTTCCAAAAGTGCTCCGAGACCGTCAGTTTTTATCACTTTTTACTTCCAAATTATGTGCTTCGCGCCACAACGGCGTGCAATTTTTCATCTCTCATCTGCCGAGATGTCTCCGCACCCGCCGCTTTAGCGAGCCTACTTCTCGACCCTCCGG
>BGPT01003047.1:0-13837 GCA_003297045.1 Symbiodinium sp. clade C Y103 | reverse complement strand
ACCCTTCTGACTTTTGATGTTACATTTGTCGAGGTTGTTTGGGTCAGGTAGGTAGCTGCAGTTTTTTTTGCGCATCTGAATCCCTGACTTTAAAAACATTTATTTCTTGGTCCAAAAGGTGCTGCGGTTTTCTATTTCGTAATTTATTTTGAAACCAAACGAAACCACTCAGGACGGCGCCACTTATTATTATTCCTTTTTGGACCGCATTGGTTAATGATGGCGTTTGGTCAAGGCTGGATCTCTGTGCAAAACCAGCTGTGTCATTCCTCATGCAATCTGCGGGTAGCTACCGGTTGTAGCCATGTGCAGTGTTGGAAACTGCTGCAAGTGCAAAAGAAAAACAGGCCATTGGATCGGCCCCTCATGATCAAGCAGGCTTAAAAGCATGAACTTNTGTAGCCATGTGCAGTGTTGGAAACTGCTGCAAGTGCAAAAGAAAAACAGGCCATTGGATCGGCCCCTCATGATCAAGCAGGCTTAAAAGCATGAACTTGACGTTGGCTGCATTAGGGGAGGCCAACAGGTGAGCATTACACCCCATTTGTCCGGAGAAAGTCTTTTAGGGTTCCCAGAGTTTCGGTTACAATGTCGCTCACTTCGACAAAAGGGACACCTATTCGAATGAGTTCATTGCAATCATTCCGGGATGGCTCATCGGCAGGGTTTGACGGCGACGGTACTCTGGTGAACCAACAGAAACATGCTGAAAACTCTTCTGCCTGCAGAAGTTGTTCAACAAGACCAGCAATTAGTTTGGACCTGCTGTTGGCTGATATGGCTACGTCACGAGCCGAATTGTTATCCACAAAGAACACCACCGGTGTATTTCTCAGAATGTTTTTCCACAAGGAGAAGGCAACAATAAGAGCAAGGAGCTCAGCTTCAAAGATTATAGTTTTCTTTGAAGAGCCTCCCAAGGCGGCAATCTGCTCATCAGACAGCTGTAAAGAAAAGGCTTGTATGGCTTTCCCTGTGGAGTCGTAGATGATTCCTCCTAGGCCACATACCCACTCAGGACTGTCAGGCTCATAGCAGGCGTCTGTGAAGATATAAAAGCATTCAGAAGTCACTCCACTGATCCTTCTAGGGGATCCATCTTGGATATAGTGTGAAAACATCTTCAAGAGGGTTTTGAGCCTGGACCCAATCTTGGATGAATCCGCTTGAAACGCATGGCTCGTGATTTCCTTCAAACACAGCTTTCCAATGCGACCGAAAAGTTGGCCATCTGCAAACTGTAAACGACCACGAAGTTTTAATGCATCGGCATGGCTCAACTCACCTGAGTCTAGGATATGCGAAACAAGATCTTGCAGTTCAGCTTTTCGTTTTTCCGTGTTGGAGAATTCTACATATCCCAACTCGAAATTAGAAATGTCGATCTGGATCCCAAGCGCACCAAAATTTGGCCCAAATGCTTGGGCCTTGTCACCATCACGTGCAAATTGCCAACCAAGCAAATCGAAAAACAGTTCAATCGAAGCGGCAGTCCTGGATGCATCATTGCACCAACTGAATGTCACAAAATCATCGTAAAAATTTGTCCACATGACTGAAAGGCATCTACATGCCATCCACCAAATTACCCGCACAATCCGCAAGAAAGAGTAAACGGATCGAGATCCACCAAATGGAACGGCAAGCATCTGAAAGATGGCTGGTCTCCTAGCCACTGGATCAAAACACACTATGTAGGAAAAACTCAACGAGCTAGGATGGATGCCAAGTTGTCGGTACGCAGATTTCAGGTCAAAGGTCTTTCCTAGGAGGCTCCTGGAACCTGCAAATTGAAGCAATGCTAGGGATAAGGCTGCCACCACATCTGTTGAATGAGGTTTGGGAGCCTCAGGAGTTTGGACAGTGGAATTGATGTTCGACCTACTCAAATCATCAATCAAACGCGCTTTATTGGGTTGCTTTAAACCAAACCGCCTACTCAGAACGCATCCCTCTGCAAGCTCTGAAAAATTCACTGGGCCACGCAACCAACCAGCATCTCTTTCCTCAAGAGTCTTTTCGAAAACAATTTTGTCAACTTCATGGTCACCAGAAGATCTGACTGAATTGAAGATTGCCTTGTTGGAGCTGTCGGATTGTTCCATCAGTTCCTGGGTAGTTATTATGGCTGGCTTGAAGGCAGGATCAAAGACACCAGTCCATGGGACCGTTCCCACAAGTTCAGTGCCATATGCTAGCTCATCAAAAACACCGGCATCCGGATATCCCTCTTCCTTGATCATTTCCCGAAGAAGGAGCAAACGCTTTGGCATCAGGATATGCTGCAGGTGAGGGGATAAACTCTCCTTAAAAACTTTTTCTTGTTCCGACAAGTCCCTGGCACGACCAACCCATTTGCTGAACCAATTTGACCTATGTGCAGCAAGCTCAGAGCTAGACATATCTCTGTTTGCATTTACAGCTTCTGACAGTACCTCCGGGAGCATGGACTTGAACGCCCTGGGATGGCCTCTTTCGACAGCTTTTTCCACAAAGGCCTTACTATTCCATGGTAAGCCCCATACTAGTTTTGTGGCTAAGCAAGCATCAACCCCATTTGACCGAACTTGGGATACCCTCAAAAGTTGAGCTTCAGCTGGAATGGCTTGCAAAGTATTATTAAAACTGGAAGGGACTATCCAAGGGGATTTAATTCGAGCCATTAAGGGACAAGGGGGGCTATGAAACAACTTATCTGGCCCCAGGACACTAACAATTTGTTGGTGTTCAGGCACTAGAGGTGGCACTCGTGAGGATTTGGGTTGCCGCCCGGCAACAGCTCGCATTGCTGCGAAGTTTGGATTACTTTGGAGCTCTTCCCAAGTGGCAGTTGGAGGCTTCCAACCATCCGTGTGCAAAGCCTCTACGAATGCAAAAGCCATGGCATGCGCCAGCTTTGGGGGGTAAGCTGTCTCTTCTGCAGTGGCGAAGCGGTCTGGGGCCACCAGGCCCCAGGGCTTGTGCGGATGATTTGAACTAACACCAGGACATGTGGCGTTCACTTGGCGGAAAGCATCTCTGTTAACTGCAAGGGCTGTCCATTTGGGACGTTCCCCCCCGTACGCACAAGCTTGGTGGGCAACGAAAAAGAACAAATGCTTGATCTTTTGGAAATATTTTGTCAGCCAATATATGGATGAACGAGGGTTTTCGATGACGAAAATGAGATTTCTTTCATGTGCTTTTTGTGCAACTGTCGACAAGAAAGCATATAACTTATTTGCCGCTGTAACCCGTTTCAAATTGTTGTTTTTCAACCAAGGAAATCCTTCTGGGTATGTAGCAGACCTTAGTGGCACTGGACCCGAAACAAGCTTACCTTGGGGGGTTCGGACTTTAATATTCCTGGCAAGGCTGCAAGTACCGCACGGAGGAGCGGCAAAGATTCCTGCAAGGTTTGGAGTGTCCATCCATGTCATAAACAAGGCCTGACCGGACCGTGTCGTGAGGTCTGCTATCATGATTGGTGCAATATGGCTCAACAGCTTGTGATCGACACCAAAGGCTGAATGGATATTCAGTGCTTTTAAGGCGGCAGTAAATCTGCCCGAACCTGCAAACAGCTCAATAACCACTGGTCCCTCACGAAGTGTATGTTTATTTTTGATTTTTGGTTCACTGCCGTTCGAATGCAAAAGAGATGAACTGCTCTCTGGAGACTCCGTCGTACTTACATGAACGGGCTTATGCTGCGGTTGTGCTGAATTGGGATGACCTGCAACATGAGTCAAAACTGCTGCATCATCATGAGTGTCAACGTGTAGGCCAGTTTCATGGCCCTTAGGGATGCATTTGGCATGGTCTGCACAAGCTGCAGCATGAGACAAAACTGCTGCAGAAGGCTGAGTGTCACTTGTCTTGCCAGCTTCGTGGCTCTCAAAACTACACTGTTCTTGGCTTGTAGAAGAAACAAAACTGCCGCTCGGATCCGGCAAATCTTCTTGCGATTTCTTCGGGAGTCACGAATGGTTCTTGAGACTGTGATTTCCAAAACACTTTGCACAACAGTGCTTTCCACGCTTGCAACTGGAACCATCTGCTGCTTCGTCACAGCCTTCAATGTTGTATTTGAAACAAATATTGGATCCATCTGGCGTCTTTCCAACTCCACCTGCTTGGACGATTTGATACGGCACACGAGGTCCCTTGGAAGCATTTTTGCCTTTGCCCTTCCCTTTGCTGGGCTTGCTGAAAATTGGATTTCTGACCAAAGGTTTCGGCTTGGGAGCAGCTGGAGCGGAAGGACTTTTCTTCTGCTGAGGCAAAGGCAACAAGGCAAAAGAAACTGCGTATGACTCTAAGGCTTTCTGCAACTGAGTGTCTAAGGCCAAAACGCCTGCTGGGTCCCTGCGAGGCTTGACACCTTCCTCAAGCAACTTTGCCCAAACTGCTTTGTCAGCATTCACAATTTGGGTCACGGATGTCCTTGCATATCCAGATGGGGGCTCTCTGTGCATGTGTGCAAAAAGAGACGTAAGGTACTTGCTGTAGCATGTATACGTCACAACATCTGCAAAAACGAGACCAATGCCGCGCCGCTCAAGCGCCTCCTTCACCTGAAGTGCTGAATGTGCTGCCTCATCAGGAACCTCTGATTTCTCTTTCNACCAATGCCGCGCCGCTCAAGCGCCTCCTTCACCTGAAGTGCTGAATGTGCTGCCTCATCAGGAACCTCTGATTTCTCTTTCACAATCAAACGGTCTGATTCGATCTCAACTTGCTTTGCTGGACTCTTTTGATGGGTTATCTCATGATTTCGGCTGATGCACCGCTCAGGAGCTAAATATTTCAATTCATTTGCAAAGTGGATCTGAGCGCAAGCGTCAAGAAGCGAGTGGCCTGGATCGAGAGGACCTTCTATCAGCAGTCCTGTAAGGGTCTCCTTGACAAGCTTCATCTTTGAATCACGTTCGGTTGGTGGCACCTTGCGGGATGCGTGCGCGTCGGGCGCAATCACTTGTTCCTTGAGCGAAGCCAGCACTAACGTATGGGCTTCAAACAGTAGCCTCTTCAACGCGGCTCCATCCGCTAATGAAATAGCGGCANGGCGCAATCACTTGTTCCTTGAGCGAAGCCAGCACTAACGTATGGGCTTCAAACAGTAGCCTCTTCAACGCGGCTCCATCCGCTAATGAAATAGCGGCATTTATCTCGGTGCGGATCCAGGTGCNAAGCCAGCACTAACGTATGGGCTTCAAACAGTAGCCTCTTCAACGCGGCTCCATCCGCTAATGAAATAGCGGCATTTATCTCGGTGCGGATCCAGGTGCCAAATGCTCCGTCGTCTATGTTTTGTCCCGGCTGGCCGAAGGAATAGGCCAGCAACCCGAAAGAATTCACTCCAGTCCTTGCTAAATCACGGAATGCTGCGTCTGACAATTTGCACTCCTTGGCACGTTGACGAAATTGAGCTTCCGAGTCTAACAGTGAAGCCATTGGTCAAAGAATTTCACGGACCGATCAAGTGAACAAAATTTTTACAGTTTCATTGGTTTGGATTTGAAACTGAAATGCAAGTTCAAGCATGACTCTTCTGAACTGTGAATTTCACGGTGGTTTTTAGACCCTAGGAAGTCCGTCCAAAATGTTCCAAACGTGGGGAATATTGACAAAAATTAATGACTTCGTGGGGTCAGCTGGCGCTTGCCTTTTAACAGGAAAATTTCATTCATGAACTCGTGAGATTCGACCTGAATCAGAAAACAAATGCGTTTCATGCACAAATCGAAAACAACCGAAACATCTTCAGAGTGAAAGGTTTTTTTTTTGAACCTGCTTTCAAACGGCGACATGGGAAATGAATTTAACGCTGCACTGCAGCACGCTGTCCCTGACAACAACTGATGTCAATCAAATTCCATGACATTTCAAAAATGAATGTGATGACCCTGTCATCAACTTTGACATGAGAATCATGACCATGCCATGGCATCTCATGCAAGAAACACTTTGAAAGCTTCTCAAGCAATTGCCACAACTTATTCATGACACTGTCATGATTGTGAAGATTGGGAAGTGCACTGCACTCAACTGATTCAAGCTGCAGCAAAGAAAACTTTTAGCCACTGCGACGCTGGCAAATGACACAGATGGCGTTCCCTTCGGTGGCCTGTTTCATGGCCTCATAATTGGAAGTGACAGTACGTCCACATGACGTCATATGTCTGTCTGCATCCCCTCCTGAAGGTTCGTGCACACAATGGTGCAAAAGCCCGGACTTTTTGTGAGCCACCCAGAAGCCACCTGTCTGATGAGCGTTCAACGCAGGCTGTGCACCACGGCTCCTTTTCGCAGGCGGTTGTCCAGGCTCCTCATCCTCGGTCTCGGATGCAATGCTGCTCCCGTCACTTGCACTTTCTGAAGAGTCACTTTCCGAGTCCACTGTGATGACTTCCCCAACGGGCTCCTTTTCCAGAGGGATTTCAACTTTGCAAGCTGTGCCCCCTGCAATCCCACTTGTGTTGACACCTTTCTGGCATAGGCCAACGGAGCTCTCCACAGTTCCGACATCAGGACATGTAGGAGGAAATGGAAAGTACTGGCTTCGAGCAGCATCGGGACAAAATGTACCCTGTCGAATCGAGCCAAGCATCAAAGCAAACCTGCTCACAGGACCCACAGCCAAATCACGACTGTAAATGGCAACAGCTTCATTTGTATGCGACTGATGTCTACCCAGAATAGCCCTGTCTGGCCACGACAAGCCAAAACGGGCTGCCCAGGCTAGGCCCGTCGCCTTGAGCGAATGAGCGGTCACATGTGGGACAGCCTTATTCAAGACATCCACATCCAGTCCAATGAGGCCACGAAGCAATTTGCCAATCTCAGCTGATGTCACTCCACGTTGACAAAGAAATGGACCTTCATGACTGGGCGGTCGCAACAAGGGACCCTGCACGACCCCTGAAAAACACAAGCCCACTCTGTAAAAAGCAGTCTGTGCTGACACTGCCCAGTTTTTGCCATTGATGCCAATTGCTGGAACCAGGATGGGAAGCAATGTCGTCTTCCTCACAGCTGACCTTCCGGTCTTGTGCACAGCCGTGAACAGCTCTATGTAGCCGTCTCCCTGATCTCCATGGTCGTGATCTATGCATTCAATGCATGACAGATCGGATGCACGACACCGGCCGTACAACGCTGTTAGCAAAAACGCCGCAGCTGCTCTGTCATAATCGTCCGCCTCTGAACAGTCCAACACATCGTGTAAGGCCCGCACTTGTTGAACCGTGAGCACAAGCGCTTGTTGTAATTTCCTCTTGCTGGTGAAAAGGATGTCACTGAGTCCTCTCAGACGTTTGCTCGCCAGTATCTTGTCCATGCACTCAAAGCCCATGACAAACTTAGCATATCTAATGGCTGACAACATTGCAGATGCAGAGGTTGGAGCGCCATGAATCTTGAGATGATGAAAATATTTCCAAAACAGCTCCTCAGAAAATGGAAACTTGATATCTGGCTGAGCTTCCAAAACGTATCGAAGAAACCTTGTGACAGCGTTTGCACGACAGATGGCTGTGTGGTAAGACCTCACACCAATAACTGCAGCAATGATTTCAAGCGCTTCTACGTTGTCCTCATCACCGACCAAGTCTGCAATGTTTCGTCCAACATCACTTGCACTGAGACACACATTCAAAATGCCAAGCCACTTGATGCAGGCTGATCTACGCAATGATGACTGTTGGCTGTCAAAATCCAAATCTGAAAGACATGAAATGGCCCTTGCATGCACAGGCCCAGAGCATGTTGGCACTGGGGTTGAGGCAGCAGCAAGATCTGTTGCCGTATCACCTGAAGACCCTGCATCTGTGTCAAAACCTGGAGTCCAGTTCATGTCAAACTTTGGCATCACAGAATCACCCTCAAAGATTTGTTTGAAAATGCCCTTCTCCCATGGCATGGTGATATCGTTTGGATTAACAATGCTCAAAAACGAGTGCCCCACGACTCGGTCAAATTGGCCCTTCGTCAAAACTGTTCCGGCTTGGGATGAAGCTGAGTCAGACTTGCACTCAACTGGCGGTGAAGAATGCTTGTCATTGGAACTGTCCCCAACCAGTTGCCAATCCAAATCAATTTCAGAGTCCAAACGTCCAAAAAGGTTTGAATGGTTTTCACTGGAAGCGCCAAATGATTGAACGGAGGCCAAGTCCTCTAAGTTTGCGGCACTACCACTCGAGTCGGCCGACCTGAAAGGCTTCAGAATCTGCTTCCTCCACGGCATTGGGAATCTGAGCAACTGGTTCAGCAATTGAAGATTCACTTGAGTCCAAATCAGAGTCAATGTTCAAATCCGAGCCGAAGTCCAAGTCCCAAACCCCACCTTGACCGTGGACCACGGGTTGGAGAAAAGCTTGAACAGGTGGTGTAGCAACAGAGAAAGAGGACAATTGTATTCCTAGTTGCACCTCGGTCCTGCACAAAAGGATATCTTTCTGGTCACAAATGAACAGCAGGCAGGAAATGAGGACACGCTGTGACTCGGAAATCGTGAGGTATCCAAATATGATAGCCTGGGTTCTGCCACACACTGGCACAGCTATGATGCACGACTCCTGAGAGTTGCACTCGCAGGCCCTTTGCAGCGAGATATGCATAAAATGTCACCACAGCAGGAGCCACAAGACGAAAATGCAGCCAACGCAAAAGCCTGAAATCCACAAGGTGAAATAACAGTAGCAGCTGAACACTTTCGAAGGCAAACCCAGGCTGATCTTCTGAGATGCGGCGATTACGCCACGTGCTTTGGCGCCCATGCACCACTCACGAGAAACGAAAAATCCAAACAGGATACCCACCTACCCACCACTTGAGATGTCAAATGCAACCCGTAGCATAAATTAAAATGTGTTGCTCCAAGTCACTGACAGGCATGTTCATGAATGTTGACTCACATCAAGATTTCCAAGTGTAAGACAACCGCTAGAGTTTTTGGAATGACGGTGAACATGCTGACATCACAAATGCACCACAAGAAACTGACAAGCACTGTTCAAGGTGTTTGGTTGTTTGAACCCTTCTGCAAGAGCTGCCACAGGATAAGGCAGACGAACCCGAATGCTCAAAGGCAGGCTGCTTTTAACCCGGACAAGGCATGGCAATGCGCAAGAGGTTTTTGAAGGTTCAAGGAATTTTGGAAAAGCCAAAACCAAAACTATTTATTTCTTGGTCCAAAAGGATGCTGCGGTTTTCTATTCCTTAATTTATTTTGAAACCAAACGACGTCACACAGGAAGCGGTCACTTATTAATATTTCCTTTTTGACCACGCTGGTAAATAATGGCGTCTGGTTCAATGCTGGATATCTGTGCAAACCAGCTGCGACTGCTTTCTGGAAATTGACAAAATGGCTGACGGTTTCAGCCCCATGCAGTGTTGGAAACTGCTGCAAGTGCAAAAGGTTTTTCTGGCCACTGGATCGGCCACTTAAGATCAAGCAGGCTTAAAAGAAGGGATCCTATTAGTGGCTATGGCTGGACAAGCCACCAGGGAAGCACTTTACACCCCATTTATCCGGAGAAAGTTTTTAAGGGTTTCCAGGGTCTCGGAAACTATGTCACTTACATCGACCAGAGGGATACCAAGCTCTGCAAGCTCCTCACAATCATTCCTAGATGGACTGTCCGCGGGGTTTGACGGAGATGGAACCCTAGCGAACCAACAAAAGCATGCAGCAAACTCTTCCGCATGCAACAGTTGTTCCACTAGTCCTGCAATCAACTTTGACCTGCTGTTTGCAGAGATGGCTACGTCACGAGCCGAGTTATTGTCCACAAAGAAAACTACGGGAGTGTTTCTCAGAATGTTTTTCCACAGAGAGAAAGCCACTATGAGCGCAAGCAATTCAGCCTCGAAGATAATAGTCTTCTTGGTAGCACCGCCTAGAGCAGCAATTTGTTCTGTGGTCAACTGAATAGAAAAGGCCTGTATGGCTTTTCCTGTTGAGTCGTAGATTATGCCTCCTAGACCACAGACCCAATCGGGTCTGTCTGGCTCGTAACAAGCATCGGTGAAAATGTAGAAACTGTCAGAGGTTACTCCACAAATCCTTCTAGGGGGTCCGCTCTGCAACTGCTGCACAAACAACTTCAAAAGATTTCTAAGTCGTGACCCAACTTTGGTTGAGTCATTTTGAAAGGCATGACTTGTGATCTCTTTTAAACAAAGCTTCCCAATGCGACCAAAGAGTTGACCATCTGCAAACTGAAGGCGGCCCCGCAACTTAAGAGCATCGGAATGAAGCAAAATGTCTGAGTCCAAAATATTGGCTACAAGATCGCGCAGTTCCGCTTTCCTCTTCACAGTGTTGGAAAATTCGACGTATCCCAACTCAAAATTGGAAATGTCGATTTGGATGCCGAGTGCTCCGAAGTTTGGCCCAAACTCTAAGGCCTTCTCGCCTTCACGTGCGAACTGCCACCCTAACAAATCGAAGAACAGCTCGATCGCAGTGGCAGTCCTAGCGGCATCATCGTCCCAACTGAAAGTCACGAAATCGTCGTAGAAATTTGTCCACGTGACCGCAAGGCACTTGCAAGCAAGCCACCAAATGACTCTTACAATCCGCAAAAATGAATAAACTGAACGGGAACCTCCAAATGGCACAGCAAGCATTTGAAAAATTGCTGGACTCCTGGACACAGGATCGAAACATGCAATGTATGAAAAACTCAAGGACTCTGGGTGGATACCGAGCTGGCGATATGCTGACTTCAAGTCGAAAGTCTTGCCAAGTGCATTCCTACTTCCTGCCACCTGAAGCAAAGCAAGAGTCAACGCTGCTACAACGTCAGTGGAATGCGGCTTGGGAGCTTCAGGGGTTTGGACAGTTGAATTGATGTTAGACCTACTCAGATCATCTATCAAACGAACTTTGTTGGGCTGCTTCAAACCAAATCTCCTACTAAGCACCCCCTTGTCTGCAAGCTCTTCGAATGGCACAGGGCCCCGAAGCCAGCCAGAATCCCTTTCTTCCAGAGTCTTTTGAAAAACCACTGTATCAACTTCGGAATCACCCGAGGACCTGACTGAATTGAAAATTGCTTTGTTGGAACTATTGGCTTGCTCCAGGAGATCCTGCTTGGTGATCAAAGCAGGCTTGAAAGACGGATCGAAAACGCCAGTGAACGGAACCGTGCCCACAAGCTCCGTGCCATAAGCTAACTCTTCAAAAACACCGGCATCCGGATACCCCTCCTCTTTTATCATTTCACGGAGGAGAAGCAAACGTTTGGGAAACAAAATGTGCTGAAGGTGTGGGGCCAACCCACTTTTAAACTCCTTTTCTTGACCTGCCAGTTCTTTAGCACGGTTAACCCACTTGCTGAACCATTTCGACCGATGTGCAGCAAGCTCTGAACTTGACATGTCACTATTTGATTTGACGGCATCCGACAAAACTTCAGGCAGCATGGACTTGAAGGCTCTGGGGTGGCCTCTTTCAACAGCCTTTTTGACAAAAGAAAAACAGTCCCATGGCAAACCCCAAACCAGTTTTGTGGCTAAGCAAGCATCACCCCCATTTGACCGGACTTGTGACAACCGAAGGAGTTGGGCCTCAACAGGAATGGCCTCCAAAGTGTTGTTAAAATTTTGGGGAACTATCCAGGAGGATTTTATGCGAGCCATTAAGGAGCATGGGGGATTATGAAACAGCTGTGCAGGTCCCAAAACACTTACAACCTGACAGTGCTCAGGAACAAGCGGCGGCACACGTGAGGACTTGGGTTGCCGACCTGCCACGGCTCGCATAGCTGCAAAATTGGGATCTGCTTGGAGATCTTCCCAAGAGGCAGTGGGTGGTTTCCAACCATCCGCTTTCAAAGCTTCGACAAAGGAAAAGGCCATGGCTTGCGCCAACTTTGGCGGGTAAGCTGTCTCTTCGGCAGTGGCAAAACGGTCTGGTGTCACTAGACCCCAAGGTTTATGCTGATGGTGCGAACTGACACCTGGGCATGTCGCATTAACCTGAAGGAATGCTGGTCGGTTGACTGCCAGGGCCGTCCATTTGGGACGAGCCCCACCATAAGCGCAGGCTTGGTGAGCGACAAAAAAGAACTGATGTTTGATATTCTGGAAATACTTTGTCAACCAATATATGGAAGATCGAGGGTTCTCGATGACAAAAACTAGATTTCTTTCATGTGCTTTTTGAGCGACTGTAGACAAGAAGGCATACAACTTGTTTGCTGCAGCAACTCTCTTTAAATTTGTGTTTTTCAACCAAGGGAAACCCTCTGGGTATGCCGGAGACCTGAGCGGGACTGGCCCCGATATTAGTTTACCTTGGGGGGTTCTTACCTTGATATTTCTTGCAAGGCTGCAAGTGCCGCAAGGTGGGGCGGCAAATATGCCTGCAAGGTTAGGTGTGTTCATCCATGTCATAAACAAGGCCTGACCGGACCTTGTCGTGAGGTCTGCAAGCATGATTGGTGCGATATTGCTCAACAGCTTATGATCTACACCAAAAGCAGAATGGATATTAAGTGCTTTTAAGGCGGCTGTAAATCTGCCGGAACCTGCAAACAACTCGATAACCACTGGCCCCTCACGGAGTGACTGCTTGTTTTTAGTTTTTGGTTTTTCTGTGCCGTCTGTCGCTGGCGAAAGAACAAAACTGCTGTTATGAGAGTCTGTCGTACTTACACAAACGGGCTTATGATGCAAATCTGAATTGGTGTCAACTGCATCTTGGGTCACAACAGGTGCACTGTCTGGAGTGTCAACATGATGACCAACTTCGTGGCCATCAGTGGTGCAATTCTCAGCGCTTTTGGAATCTGCAAAACTGCCCTGAGCTCCATGCGAGATTTTGTGCGATTCACTGGAGAGTCACGAATGATTTTTGAGGCTATGATTTCCAAAGCACTTCGCACAACAATGCTTTCCACGCTTGCAACTGGCCCCATCGGCGGCCTCATCGCAACCCTCAATGTTGTACTTGAAGCAAATGTTTGATCCATCTGGCGTCTTGCCCACGCCTCCTGCTTGAACGATCTGGTACGGAACACGTGGACCCTTGGATGAGCTCTTTCCCTTGCCTTTGCCCTTGTTGGTCTTGTTGAAGTATGGATTCTTCACCAAAAGCTTTGGTTTTGGAGTGGCTGGTGCAGGAGAACTCTTCTTCTGTTGTGGCAAAGGCAGGAGTGTAAAAGAAACTGCATAAGATTCCAAAGCTTTTTGCAACTCTGTATCCAAGGCCAAAACCCCGGCAGAATCCCTGCGCGGCTTCACACCTTCTTCAAGCAACTTCGCCCAAACGGCTTTGTCAGCATTCACAATTTGTGTCACCGATGTCCTAGCATAGCCTGAAGGAGGCTCCCGGTGCATATGGGCAAAGAGAGATGTGATGTATTTGCTGTAGCATGTATAGGTCACAACATCTGCAAAAACAAGGCCAATGCCGCGCCGCTCAAGTGCCTCTTTCACCTGTAGGGCTGAATGTGCTGCCTCATCAGGAACCTCTGATTTCTCTTTCACAATCAGACGATCTGACTCGATCTCAAGTTGCTTTGCTGGACTCTTCTGATGGGTTATCTCATGATTTCGGCTGATGCAACGCTCAGGGGCTAAATATTTCAGTTCATTTGCAAAGTGGATCTGAGCGCAAGCGTCAAGAAGCGAGTGGCCTGGATCGAGAGGGCCTTCTATCAGCAGTCCTGTGAGGGTCTCCTTGACGAGCTTCATCTTTGAATCACGTTCGGTTGGTGGCACCTTGCGGGATGCATGCGCGTCTGGCGCAATCACTTGTTCCTTGAGCGAAGCCAGCACTAACGTATGGGCTTCAAACAGTAGCCTCTTCAACGCGGCTCCATCCGCTAATGAAATAGCGGCA
>BGPT01003046.1:14620-51295 GCA_003297045.1 Symbiodinium sp. clade C Y103 | reverse complement strand
AACTTACTCACACACACAACTTGCACACACACTTACTCACACACAACTTACTTGCACACAACTCTTCCACTCACAGCTCTCTCTCACACACAACTCTTTGACACACAACTCTTTCACACACAACTCTCTCACACACAACTCTCTCCCACAACTCTTTCACACATATCTCTTTCACACACAACTTTGTCACACACAACTCNACAACTCTTTCACACACAACTCTCTCACACACAACTCTCTCCCACAACTCTTTCACACATATCTCTTTCACACACAACTTTGTCACACACAACTCTTCCGCACACAGCTTTTCACACACCGCTCTCACACAACTTACTCACACAACTTGCGCACACACACACACACACTTACTCACACACAACTTACTTGCACACAACCCTTCCACTCACAGCTCTCTCACACACACAACTCTTTGACACACAACTCTTCACACACAACTCTCTCACACACAACTCTCTCACACAAAACCCTTTCACAAACATCCCTTTCACACACCACTTTGTCACACACAGCTCTTTCACACGCAATTCTTTCATCTGCTGCGGTACTTATTGGAAGAAGTTGACATGTGGGGTTATCCGGTCCTATAATTTTTGTTACTTGCTCCTTATGGTAGGGATGGAAGGCTCGACATCATAGGCCCGCAAGGGATTTCCACTAAGGTGCTTCCCTTTGCATCCAAAGCTGCAAAGGATCCACCGCTCGGATCATCAGAAGGGTTGGTATGGCTTGGCACACGGCACACCAAAGTGTTGGAGAAAACTAGGACGCCCCAACTCCTCCAACCTTGTTTCCAACATCATGTCTCGCGAGCAACATCTGTAAAAATAAACCAAGTGTTCATGAACTTCGGAGAAACAATCACCGGAGAAGCGTTCAGGATCCTGTCTCTGAGAGCTTGCAAGTTTTCACATTCTGTGAAGACTAACCCTCAACAACTCGGCCTTCACGACACAACTTTCGAAAATCCTTCATCAAAAGGTTGTTGTCCTACCTGGTCCTACCTCTGCAGCATTCATAGAAAACCATTCTTCCCCTCAAGCTCTCCGCAATCTTGGCCTGCTCAATGGCTTTGCCAAAAGCTGCTGCTAGCTCTCTCTTCCTTTCCTCAGTGTGGCCTACTGTGACGAAGTCGAATGAATGTGCGTCCGACTGTGAGGATTGAAACCCCAAGCTCCAACAAAGGTCGACTGCCTGCAGGACAAAGTACTCATGTTGCCCCAGAGTTTGGTTGAAGCCCAAACCGAACAATCGTCTATGACTCTTGGTTTTTCTCCTTGTGTATTCCGAATCTGCGAGCAACGCATTTGCCTCAAGATTGGTCTGGATCCTCACCCAACCCTTCTCAATCTCCTTCACAGTCTCAAGCCAAGTCTCAGTCTGAAGGGTTTCATCTTGTAGTCTCATCTGCTGTCTCACCTTTTCATTGAACTGATCCAGCCCTTCAAGCAACGCGGCCATTGTTAAAGTGGGTTGAACTTGTTCCTAGAAAACACTGCGAGGCATCCACCCGCTGAGCTGAAAACCAGTTGCAATGTCATTGATGCGCTCTTTGTCAGGATACCCCAAATGCTCCAGCATCCTACTCCACAGCACCAGTCGTTTCTGCATCATGAGTTTACGGACGTGTTGAGCCATTTTGTACCTCAGCTTCAGTTCCTCGGCCTTCAGTGTACTTCTTGACAAACTCAATCCGCTCCTGTGCCAAAATGTGGAGGGTCATGGAAAATTCCTGCATAAAACAAAGTACTCACTTGTGCAGTAAGGTTTCTTGGGTGACCCGCTCTGATTGCTTTCCAGACAGAACATCGGGTTCGTCTGGCACACCAAATTTGCAAAGTTCCGTTAAGGCTTCCTTCTCTGCTGGAGGCTGCATCTCTGTCCAACTTTCCAACTCCAACTTGTCAGCGATCTCGACCCGGCAATCGCCCCATCTGAGCAATTGTCGAGAGATGATCTTGGCTCCCTTTGGGGGCTTCTTCCGAGTTTTCAATGGAAAGTCAAGGTTCTGTATCTAACGTCTCCTAAGATTCCTTGCACCGATAAGCTCCATTTCACTTGCACCAGCTCAGCACCTCTCAGCTGTCAACTGTCCGTACCTAAGTCACCTTAACGTAGACTCGACTGCTGCGCGCATGCAGCGGTTCACCATCCAGTGACGTTAGTACCTTAGTCGACAGCCTTAGTACTGGGGTCGGCAGTGCATGGTGTGGATAGCCCCGCATGGCTCCGCTATCATGATAAAACTAGCCACTTGCTAGATCGAGGTCAGATCCAACAAGATCTCACAAACAAAAAGTTTCAAACCCTCAACTCCAAAGTGCAAACGTCAGCTTCAGTCTTTTCGCTCGGACGCCACACAAAGGAAGGTCGGCACACGGCCGCGGAATGTCTATCTTCCTAAGTTTTCGCGAAAGAAACCTCGAAGTCTAAGGTGTGGGAGAGAGAGAGTGATAGGGTCTAGAGATCTGCGCTTTGTCTGTTAGGAGGACTGGGCGATTTTGGTGCTAGAGATCAGTCTGTCTGATCGTTTTGTTTTGACACGTAGTTAAGGGACTCGGGGGGATGACAGAAAGATGCCCAAGTATCTGTGGACTCAGGCTAAGTGTATGACTTGTTCTTGTAAACGGTCATTGGTAGTGAACTGAGGAATGTGATGAGCCCGATACGCATGTTTTGTGAGTTTGTAGGTGAACAGCCTGTTCTGACTTGACATGAAGCCACGGTGTTTTGGGCAGTGCTGTTTGTGTTGTATCCCTGTAGCGTGCTGGCAGTGGTATGCACGAGGAAGGATCTTTAGAACTTGTGTGTTGAGAAGATCGACTTGAAGGAAGAAAAACACAAATCTGCGTTTTGGTTTTCCTGTTTTGGTTTTGGGGCCTGTTAACATGCAGGGGGTCTGTGAGCTAAGGTACCGTGACTTGGAAGTGGGACTAAGGAACTTCATTAGGTAGAGACCTGTGGCCCTGAGGCAACCGGAAGTTTCTGAACTGCGTGCCGGAGAAGCAGGTTCGAAAGGGACCATTGAAGTATCGAATTGATGAACTGTGTTTGGTCTCATTTTGGAAACCTGGGGAAACGTCTTGAGATTGTTTTGAGAGTTTGTGTTTTGACGGTTATGACAGTTGATTGGAACTTATGTCAAACATTGACACTGAAACTTTCATGTGTAAAACAACTGGAATTTCCGCTTTGTTTTCATGTGAAACTGTTGAATTTCTTTGGCATGAAGGTCGTGACAAGTCTTCACAGATGTTTTCAAGTTTTGAACTATCGTAGTAGTTGAGCTGCGTGAGAACCGTTTTGTTTTCGCAACTGCTCCTTGGATCAAGTTTGATTATTTCCTGTGTAGCCCAGAAATGTTTTTTTATTTATTTGGATGGACGAAAACCGACCGCTTGTTGTTCCAACTCTGACCTTGTGGATTGCTTTTACGCCCAAGCAATGTGAAGAGTTGCAAGCTGGCAAAGAGTTGCATCCTTATGCCGACTCTTTACGCTTTGATCTTCGGAAAGGTCCGGAAGATATTTTGGAACAGCAGTACGTGATGGACTGGAGCCCAACGGGTTTCTCTGTTGAGGCCCGTCCAAAGTCATTCAAATTTTGCAAAATGGAGATCACCTGCCTGGGTGACATGCACGCTATGGAGTCTGATATTTTTATCAAGTCTTGGACGGGTGAGTATCGATGGTATGGTGCTTTGCAGCTGTCAGAGAGAGATGCATCTGGGCGGCTGCTATACCGCATCAAGGATAGTCCTGCTACCATTACCTGAGAGACCCGTAGTTTTCTATTGCATCCTAGGTTTGTATGATAGCTTGGCTGACGTGACTTGTGTCGGCTGGCCTTTAGGGCCTTCGTCCTGCAATCGGTTTGAGAAGAAAGGGTTTTGAGATTTGTTTGTCACCCACCTCAACTTGCTGCGAGTTTGCGCTGTGAATCATTTTGATGATGGATTCTGTCTTTTGTGATTCAACTTGTGTTGTTGCACTCGAACAGTTGCATTGCACCAACTGTTTGCAGACATGCTCATGTTGGACAGTTGTGTTTTGCTGTTATTGAATGTGACTGTGGAGAATCGGAGCTTTATTTTGGGGATGCCGATGACCAGAAAGAAACTATAGCACTTCATGGTACTGCAGCTTTCTGGCTGAGATCTTCTCTAACCTTGTTTTGTCGGTATCACACTGTTGTGATGGGAGCTCAGCGATCCAAGCAAGGGATGAGTGCACCAGAGCATACGGAGTGTACTCGCCTGCTGGAGATCCCTTGTATCTCAAACAGCCTTTGGATCGTCGCATTGAATGGTTGGAGGAAGATCTTGCAGTACTTCATCGTCGTGTGAGGCGAGAATGCTCCACACTGAGAGTCGGGAGTGATGCAGTTGACTCTGATCCGCGTCAATTGGTGGCGCGTTTGGAAGATGATTTAGCTGCTGAACGACGTGCTCGTCAACTGATAGAAGATGAACTAGCAGTTGAGTGTCGGGCCCGTCAAGCTCTGGAAGGGCGGCTGAATGCTTTGGAATCATCTATGAGACGTGAGAAGAAAGAACGTGAGGAAGCCCAGGCGAGCCACGAAGCACGTTCGCTTCAACCATCACCAGTGGATGGTTCTCACGGATTCTCAGCGGCATCATCGCATTGGGCATCAGCTCCAGCAGCGGCTTCATCAGCTCCAAGAGTCAATATGGCAGCTAAGCTACCAGCATTACCTATCCAGGAGTGCCAGTATCAGCATACTCACAGGTGTTCCTGTTGGAGCTCCTATCTCATATGGGCCAACAGGACCGCAGCTCTGGCACATGCCTGGTTGTCAGGACCTTCGCCGAAGCGTCCTCCTCCTTTACCTCCAACAACGAATTAAAGCTTGCTTGCGGCAATGCACGGGACGTCAATCTGGGACGATCATGTTACTTCGGTTTGGGACGAGCATGTTCCACAGTCTCCTGATCCGCGTAGGGGTTCTCCTAGACCTAAGATGGGTTATGGAAGGACGAAGTGTGAGACTTTGAATGTGTAGAATGCTGGTAGTGAGGTGAAACTATATTATATGTTTGCGATGTCATTCATAGCAAAATTACTGTATTGCAGTGCTGGCAGCTTTGAAGCTTGATTGCTGTGCTTGCATGGGTTGTAAGATGGTATTCATGAGACTATTCTGAACGAATTTCAAGCATGTGCAACTTGCCTTTGAACTTGTGTTACTGCATTCTACATGTTGCATTGGAAGATTTGCTCTCGATATACATTTGTGTGACTTTTGTTCGTATTTTGTGTTGTGGCCTATATGGTTGAGAATTTGAATCCGTCATCAGCGTGATTCTTCATCCTCAAGCGGGGATTGTATGTTGTGGTTGTATTTGATTTTGGACACGGAGGAGTCCTCAAGAGAGGGCAGTAGTTTTTGCCCTGTTTTGTAAGGGTTCCATGGTTTCTGTCTATTAGCTGAGTCTTCGAGCGGAGACAACTCTTGTTTGTGACCTTGGATGTTTGCATAGGATCGCAGTTGATCATTCAAGAGATTAGGGCATGAACAAATAATTCTTGTATCCGGACACTCATGGCAAGTGGGATAGGGAGCGCGTCTGACACTCCAGTGCCTCCTGAGGGACCACCTCCACATGTGACTCGGCCTGGGTCTCCTCCAACCACACCAGAGCACCTGAGAGGCACGTCTGTGAGTAGGCGGAGAAGAGGCGTGAGCTCCAGATCTCGCTCCAGAAGTGACGTTGCTCCAGACGTACCAGCAGTGGAAAGTGGCCGCAGGCCTGCACTGAGGAGAACAACTCCATCGGAGCTGTTGACGTCAGAGGCTATGACTCGCAGCGTGATCAACGGATTGGACCTCCTTTCTTCTCTTGATGCGATCAAGACAATGCACGGAAAGCTCTGCACATATGCGGAACAGCAGGTCCAACTTATGAATGATCGATGCTATCTAGAATCTTGGAACAGCCTGGTGTGTTCACCAGGGTAGGAATGCCCGAAGGTGGCACAGTTCCAGGCCACGTTGGGCCGGTACCTGTACCAGGTCAAGCTCTGCCAATGGCAGCGTATGCCAACCCGGTCATTCATGTGCCACAGCCTTTGCTGAGATCTACGGCTGCTGCTTCGAGTCCGGCATCTACCATTAGAGTGAGAGGATGGCCATCAGTGCCACACTGAGTTGTTTGCGTTGCTGGTGACAAAGTCACTCGGTTGATGGTAATTCAAGTGTTTCTGAGCTCTAAAACAGAATAGCTACATAGCTCGGTTCAGTTCTTTTGCTTCCGACATGATGATTACTACTTGATACTTTGAGAGATGCGCGAAAGCATGCAAGGGAACTGTAAGCCGAGGGTTTTGCTTGCTCAGTTGGACATTGCGTCTATGCATCGAGAGGTGCTCACTTGTTTGAGTCATCTTTACATTCAAGGGTCGTTGCATTCTTGCAGTTGAGAAATGGAGAGTAACTGCATCGAACGATGCCTTAGTTGTTTCTACAGTTTGTTGCATTGTAAGAGTGTGGACGGACTTGGACTGGACAGTGGATACTAGGCTCATTGGGATTGCATCCCATGGCTTCATGTTCTGTACGCATGTCTGTATTTTTCATAAGGTGGCTTGTGGCCCTGTCTGTATACTAAGGTACGCACGGCCAATGATGAGAACCCAGTGTAAGGTGAGTCCATTCCATGAGGATTCACATCTTGAAAGGGGGATCTGAGGCCACCACATGACATGACATGTGTAAGAAACTTGACATGCTTTTTTGTGTTTGCTCGTTCCGTGCCCTTGTGTGTCTGATTCCACACTGTTGTTCATGCTTGGAACATGTTGAGACATGTGCCATCTCCCATGGACAGCCTCTTGTGATTCACTCAGCTTATCTTGTTCCGTAGTTTTGGCTTTCGTTTGAAAGGGGGAGTTTCTCCTGATTTTGGCTTGAGGTCGCGAGCCTAATAATTTCCACCGGCCATTCGATTCCTCGGTCTGTGCTCTTGTGCTCTTATTGGGGCAATGGTCTCGAGTCGAGTTTTTGTCGAGACGTGACAGCTCCTTCGCTTTCTTGATGTGTGATGCTTGGACTACATTAGGACAATGGGCAGTCATTGTATAACGTTTTGCGAAGATGACGGTTCATTCGTTTCCTCATAGTGCACTGGGGCAGTGTCCGATTATCTTCAGAGGTCACTTTTGGATTTTCTGACATGCCTACCTTCCTCGTGAGGGTGCGGAATGTATGAAACATCCTTCTTTGCTTTTGTGTTGACTCCGAAGGTGCTTCGTCGGTGGATGTCTTGTGCTCGTGTGTGTGTGTGTTTCTTTGAAACCTGGTTACAGTGTATATGCAGATAGATCTGGAACTGAGACTTATGATGAGGTGGCATTTCATCTTCTGGTGAAGCATGTTTCCTTTTATGATGCTTGGAACTGGATTTTCAGGTCTAAAGCCTATGAGATGTTATTTGCAGTGTTTATTGGAACACTGGAGGATAGTCAACACTGGTCAGCATGGAATTTATTTACAAAGAGGCCGGACACAATTTCAGTTTTGACTCTATGCCGATGACATTCATGAGAATCTCGGTCAGATTCTTGTGAAACTGACTTTGGTAATGAGTATTTTTGAATCTGCGTGGATCTTCATGATCTACGTGACAGAACAGCTTATTTCTGGAACTTTGAGAAGTCACAAGTATTTTTGGAGCTTCTTTGTGGAGATATACATTCACCTCGTCGAAAGGGGGTGTGAAACTATGTGGTTGACGTTGCCATGGTTTTACATCTGAATTTGATGTTCTTTGAGCTCTGCACGAAGAGTTCTATCCAGAACTGGTTTCAGATTGGGATTTGGTCACTTTACCATCAACTTGTTGTCATCTGGATTGTGAGGACAGGATGATGACTATTGTGCAATGTGTTTTGGACGTTCCAATACTTCCCTCGAAGGATGACGCTTGCCAACCATAGCTAAGCTCAGTACTTAGCTATCTACCTACAGGTGTGCAGAAGCACGACCTACTATTGGAATGTGATTGACATCTGACGAGAGAAGCCTACTATCATAATTGGGATGCTTGATCTCGGGCGTGGACGTGGTTATTTGAACTGGATATTTGATCCAGGACCACCATTTTCTACGCCTTACTTGGTTTTACTTTCTGAGGTGAGATGGTGAGAAGCTAACCATATGCGCGGGCATTGGTTACCTTCTCATCTACTGGAACTACGTATTGCGTGGTCTAGACGTTTGGTCTATGACTCCGTTATCTCCGACATTGCTGTGGTTTGTTGCATTTGGTTATTCTGCGATGCGCTTTGTGTGAAGTATATCGATTTGTTATCCGCACTGCTGAACTAACTGGTGTGATGGAAGTATAGAGGAGAACATTCTGCCCTTTTTTCTGCTTTGGAACGTGGGCGTTTGATTTCCTGAACTGAAGTAGTATAGAGAAGAAGCCTTACGTTTCTAGGAGTTTTTCTGCACTGGAGATATGTGCGGTTTTATTTTGGAATCATGTCGTTCTCAAACACTGGTTTTCACGTTCTCGTGAGAACTGATGTATCTGAGGATTTTTGTGGTGATTCGTTTTGTAGCTACAGCTAGCTGTTTCAAAACTCAAACAGCATTGTGAACACAGCTTGGAATCGCTCCATCAACCTTCAAGGAAAGGTTGATGTTCACAACCTGGAATCGTGTTTCCTCGTTAGACATTGACTCAAGGGAGCTGAATTGTCAAGAGCTGATCTGAACTGTAGTTTCATTGACGTCCGGTCAACATAGGAAGACAGGCCTCTGTTTGTGTGCGGCTGTGTGCCGTCCTTCCTTTGTGTGGCGTCCGGGCGAAAAGACTGAAGCTGACGTTTGCACTTAGGAGTTGAGGGTTTGAAACTTTCTTTTGTTTGTGAGATCTTGTTGGATCTGACGTCGATCTAATATGTGGCTAGATTTTATCATTATTTCAATATAAGCGCGTTTTGGGATCAGCTTTCTTCCTGCCTTTTGTTGTGTGTCAATTTGTCAAAATCCTCAGACACAGGTTTCTTTCCAGTGGTCAGCAACCCACGGATGGAAGTCCCGGCCGTTGGTGTGCGATGGCTTCCATTCTCAATGAAGTTGAGGACATGGTTGATAGCTCGACACCGTCCTTGCCAGAGCTAGAAGCTACTGGTGAGACTGGAGTTGGCATGTCGTTTCAGATGAATTTTCTGCAAAGGTGCATTTAGTGGCATTTAACTCAACATGTGTCGCAATTGCATGTTCAACACACGGGTGTTTCAGCTGCTCGTTCTGCACTTCGTTCTTCTTAGAGGGTCAGCATGCCGTCGGAAGAAGGACCTTTGTCTTCGTTTTTCTCCAGAGAAGGCCTGGAAACAGATTTCAGATCAAGTAGTCGGCACTTGGACTTTTATTTTCCAAAAACAACTTGACTTGCAGGCACCTGCATACTTTGCTGGGAAGCGTATTACATGCACGTCATACAACATCCAGGACGACGAGTTGCGGTCTCGAGATTCAGAGTTTTAGTCAGTCTTGACCTTCACTCTAATTATATACTCAAATCGGATTGTCAATGTTGAACTGTCTTGGAAGCCTTGATGCAAGCACTAAAGTCTTGCAAGTACTTTCAGATGCCTTGTCTAGCAAAGCCATTGGAACGTTGTAGAAACGTGCTTCATCTTTGTGGTGCTGGGCAAACTGGACTGCAGATACTGAGAGAGGCACATGCTTTGACCAGACAGAAAGCGTTATGTATGAATACATGAACCATCTGCGCAACATCGGTGCCGCCCCAACATCAGCTAGCCACTTTGTCGAGGCGATCAAATCTATTTAGTGACCAGGTTTTCAGATTGTTGAAGATGGACTTGAAGTCCGACTTGAGTGCCAGGGTCACAGGTGCAGCGCATAGCATGTTTCTGCAGAAGAGAAAATTTAAAGAGGCACCAGCTTTTTCAGTGGACGCAGTTGCAATGTTTGAGGGATTGTGCAATGAGGATCCCAGAGTGCATGTTCGTGTCATTTGCGGTGCAATTCTTTTCTGCATCTTTGCTTGCATTCGATGGTTTGATGCAATGAGAATCGAAGCCATATGGTTGGACAAGTACACAACTATGTGTTTGCTGGCAGCCGAGACATCACGACACAAGACATCTATGACAAAAGAGACCAAGACGCGACTTCTTCCTGATACAAGTTTGGGCAGATTTCTAGGGTCTTCAGACTGGGCTCAGAGTTTCATAGCTGCTTGTGATGCTGCAGGTCTCAGCGAAGGAAAACTCTTTTTGCCTTCTTGGAATGAGGTTGCGCAAATTTGGTCTTCTGAAGCCATGTCATCTGGAGAGGCAACGTGTTGGATCAGGGAATTGCTTTCAGCCGCAGGAGTGGACGAGCTTCAGAAGTTTTATAGTCACAGCTGCAAGTGCACACTACTGACATGGGCTGGCATTTGTATTTTATTCACACGTGAGGAGCGAACTCTGCTAGGGCATCATCTTGAACCACAGACCAAATCAAGTACTACGTACAATCGTGATTCTCAGATGTTGCTACACTACAATATCCTGAAGCTGATCAACTTGACCCGCTCACAGCGACTGAAACCTGATGCCAGCAGAGCTGAACGCCTGAGTATGATGGTCAATCAGGACTCAAGGACTCGTGACTCCGACATAGCGGAGACTTGGGAAGAGCCGGTCATCGACATGTCAGATGATGACAGCGAGGATGTGGACCTTGAGGACACTGGTGAACCTCAGAGCAGACTTGACAGTACATTAGAGGTGATGAGAGACCCAATCCCTCATGAAAGTTTTGGCCTTGAGTGGTACATCCATTCCTTTACTGGAGTAGTTCACGGTGCAAAGATGAACGTAGAGGAATCAGAGATGCGTTTGTTGTGTGGACGTGCAATTACAGTGAATCTCACGAAGACAGAGGTTGAGAGCTCAGAGATGAAAACCGGACTCCTTTGTATTCAATGCAGTGCAGCTATGAAGAAAGATTCACTCTTCGAAGAAGAGGTAGAGCCTGACGCAAACCTTGGTGACGCTGACTGATTTGTTAGTGCCATTCACAGCCAGTGTTGTTGCTTACTTGCGTCACTCACATCGAAATCAACCTTAGGGCTTGAAGTCATTCAGACCAGCTGCCAACGAACTGGCATTTGGAGCGCTTGACAGTGTCCCATCCAACCTTCCCCAACCGGTGAGGGAAGGGTAGCGGCACAAAGCAGCTAAGCTCCGATCAATGACTGATGTTCTGGCCTTAGTTGATGTGCTCATTGAGTTTCAGCAATTCAACACCGCACGGCATTCAGGTTGCACTAACACAGCCACAAACATCATCACACAGGTTTACTTGAGCTTCTGTTTTGATGTCCATAGGTTAACTCATGAAAATCATGTGTCATGAGTTTCAACATGTTTCATCTTTGACATCCCGCGCCCAAGCGATTGCGATGGCTCTGGAGTCAGAGGCTGCTTTCAGGTCGAGAGCTGTGGAGGTCGGAATCAGTTCAGAGGATTTAGCTTTGCTGAAGACTGGTGGCATTAGCAGTTACTCTCGCTATGCCTTTTGCTGTGCATATCAACCTGGCAGTCGAAACGAGGATGTTCTTTGCAATCATTTGGAGACGATCCTAGGTGTGAAACCAGTAGGAGCTGATGCTTCCAACTACAGGAGACTTTTCTTTGAGAGTCATGCGTTGGCCTTGAAAGATTTGCAGAGCCGTTTGGAGCGCAGTGATACATCTGAGATTAAAATTCTTCCTCTTGCTGAGAAGGTGCAGCGGTTGGAGGCTTTGGAGCAGAAGTTTCCAGGTATCATGCTGAGCACGTCAATGGAGCCCAGTCATGAACTCATTGTGACAGGGTCGTCCGCCAGTACGAGGAGAATTGTGTGAAGCTAGTCGAGTTGCATAAATGCATTTCGAGAGAGCAGGAGATCAAGAGCGAGCGTTCCACTTCACAGTTGTCCTTCCACTCTCAAGGGAATATTAAAGTTTCCAGGCAAAGTGCGGTCACAGAATGTTCAATCAGTGGAGAAATCAAACTTCGAGCGGCATTCACCAGACGAAGCCTTGCTTACGATCTAGCCAATGTAGCTTCATTTGGAATTATGGAGTCGTGGTCTCAACTCCTTTTGATCGCGTTTGTCAGGATCCACCAGCAGGTTATAGACACATTTCGATTGACCAGATTGTGCAGGCTGATCGCAAACTCTGGGTGAAGATAGCAGAGCGTACGAGATCTAAGGTGACAGGTACAGACGAAGCAGGCGTGAAGAATGTGGACCTCGCTTTGCAGGAGCTCTCACATCATCCAGATGTCCGGTTCCACATGTTGCCATTGCCATTGAGGGATTCATCACAACCTTCTTCATGCAGTCAGAGGTTTCAGCCATATCCAAAGAAGGGGCAGCATCCAGGTGAGCAAAAAGGGTAAGGTAAAGCTGGTGGGAAGGACCCTGGACAAGAAGGCAAAGGTCGTATCCAGATTCCAGAAGGATGCTCAATCAAGTTTGGGGAGAACAAGAACAAGCCCGTGTGTATGAAATTCAATGTGTTGGTGCCTGTCGAGCAAATGTGAAAGCAGGCAAGCGATGCATGCACGCGTACCATGTTTGCTGGAAGGCCAATTGTAATCGTCCGTTTCCATACCATGAATGCTCCCATGTGGGGAGCGCCTGACCAGAGCCGGCAGCAAGTTTCACCGGCTTCAATGCAGTATTTATTGAGTTCAGGTACCTTGTCCTCAGCAATGCGCGAAGCGGGATTCACTACATACAGCACCATTTGTGGCAACTCTGAGGAAGGCTTTGGGGCAGTGCAGGTGCAGCGTTCCACATGCTGCCATGAACGAAGTAAACTGGTCCGACACGGCTCGCTACAATGAAGCATTGGCCCGTGGCATAGTCAAGAGTGCCATTGCCGCAAATAAGTAGTGTGACTGCTGTGTTGCTAACTGATTCAACAGACAGAGAGACACGAAACACATGTGATTTAAATTTGTGGATTTTCGCATGATTTGTTTGACTCGCATTGCAACATGTGTGATTTCAGTGTTTGCGGTCATGTTTAAAACTGTGCAAACCCGTTTTTGTTTTTGTATTTTCTGCCGAAACTTCCGAAGGTAAGGTTGAGGTAGGTTTGCGAAGGATTGGGGCAGGAGGCCCGCCGTCACGTTTGGCGTTGTGGGTCTGCTTTGCACTGGGCCCGCCCAATGGTGTTTTTGCTACTTGCCGCGTTTTTCTCGGATTTCCTGGGTGTTGCTCTGGAGGCTTTCCAGCCGATGCCTCATTAGGCTAAAAGCTCCCTGGCGCGCCATAGGGTTATCCTTTTTCACCGTAGTTTTCATCCTGGGGGTATCCTGAAGCCATGTCGGAGACTCCAAGCTTCACAGCTGCTGAGCAACGTCAGTTGGATCTTTTGCTGGCGAAGCGCGAGCAGGCGCTGGCAGCCAAGAAGTCACCGACAGCTGCTGCCAAGAGCAGCATGACGGATGGTTCCAAATGCCGTTGTACGGCTGAAGATGATGATCCCAGCTCATTCGAGGAAGGTGAGTGGGTTTCGGCACAGATTACCGCAAATGCATTGCGGGAGTGGGCGGCTTTGGAGCCTGCATGTGTTTCCAAGAATGCTGAAAAGGAGATAGTTCCCTGTCACCTGGATGGGACCATTCCGATTCCAAAAGGATTATCATTTGAGGACTGGTCCAGGACCCTGGTAACGATGAACAAATTCAAGAAGGATCGTTTGTCCTTTTGGGAATTGTATGTCGGAGCGGCTACAGATGCCGAATGCCGTAAGTACTGCTCATGGGTTCTCAAAACTTATGGCACAGATGAGAACCTATCCGCCACTACGGACAAGAATGGCATTCTGCAGCTGCCCCGACAACCATCATCACAAGCCATTGATTTGGCTGCCTGTTTAGCAGCAACCAAATTCGAGGCTCACCTGGAGACAAAGAGAAGATTTTTGCATGCTGCATGAGTTTGCATTCACCTCAGCGAAAGGGGGTGTGAAAATGGGAAGGCAGGACGCCTTCATGGGATCGCCAGGGCAACTGCACTCTCATTTCTGGCCTTTTGAGGGCAACTGCAACTCATTGCGGGCTTTTGGTATCGCAGTGGTGACGCGTGCGACATTTCATCACCATTGATGCGATCAAAGAGGAATTCGATTATGTTTTGCTCATTTCTGGATTCTGGAGATCATTTGCTCCAGTGACGCTTCTTCACCTGAGGATTTCGGGGTTGAGAGGCGTAGTAGTTGGAAACTGTTTGAAGACTGTTTCAAGTGCCTTAGATAGTTTTGGACCGCATTTGAAAGGTTTGAAGTACTTTGACCTCGCTACGACCATGTCAAAGGTCCTGGTCGAGCTCGTTGTTGTAGTGCATGTGGTATAGTAGACATGTTCACGGATGGGTCATTGTTTGTGGTTTTTGGTTTTCCCCCGAAGCTTTTGGGTTTCCCCTCGATGATGCCCCCGGCGATCATAGATGCTTGCTTTGGCATGCACGAGGAAGGATCTTAAAAATCCTGTGCTGAAAAAGATCGGCTACTGAGGGAAGAAAACACAAACCTCATTTGGTTTTCCTTGTTTTGCTTTGGGTGAAGTGACCTGTTTTATGAATTAAGGCTTTGTAGGTGAACAGAACTATGAGCCTGAAACTGGTTTCGCTTTGGGCATCACGGTTTTTTGTGACTTTTGTCCAGAGAAACGTTTTGGAAACAGCAAAAAATTTTGCTTTGGAATTGTTTCAAGACCGGAAATCGACGTTCCATCTGCGATTTACTTCTCAAGAAGTGCGAGTCAGACAAAGCTAAAAAGTTTCATCTTAGCTACATAAGCACAGCTGTTTCCACCAACAGACAGATAACTTTTCGTATGTGCCCTCTGTTCGCGCAAAAGTGACTCGAAACCGGTGAGTGTGTTTGGTTGTTTGGAGTCACGTTTGGGAGATTGGGATTCTCACACATTGTTTTTGAACCTCTCTAGATTTTAAGAACCTTGTAAATGCTCATATCTGCTGTAAATTTGAATTGATGAATGTCTCTCTAGAGAAGGTGGGAGGTTGCAAGGCAGATTTACCAATCCAAACACAAACTTCTTTATCAACACTAAACTTAATAGTACATAGACAAAACACCGACGTACTTGAATCACAGTGTTGTAACATATTGTGCTGGAAGATATTGCGCGATATGCAAAACTAACCATACATAACCCATACCTTTACACTTGGGCATTTCCAGAAAAACTGGGGCCCGCCTGGGGTAGCGTTCTGTTTAGTTGAGGCGTTGACAAATTCAGTTGCCAGGGTCTGTGACTGGTGTGACTTCAGCCTGGTTAAGGAAGCTGGCCTCTGGCTGCTTGGATAGCTGTTTTTCCTAGCTATTCTAGGTTGCGTAGACATGTGTATCCAAGAGAAACCATGATAAACCACTAGCAAGGACCTATGGTGATCCTTCCCATTCTTCAGCATCAATCACATACGCAATTTTGAGAATTCGGGATGCAGGGCGAAAAGCGTATCATGGCGCTGGCGCTCTGTGGCAGACATCCATCCCGATTGATGCCAATCAACCGGTTTTACACTAAAAAATGGCCTCATCTTTCAGGTAGATGCCCATCCTCATGATGACCACATTGGTTTGACGGCCACAGTTACTTTGGAAACACATGTGACGACGGGGGTTATCCCCAGCCATATCATCTCCCGACGACGTCTGCCATGGTCGTCTCCTGCCGGTACGGGCAGTACTTCAGCCGGACGCTGCTGCTGGCGGGTGTCGGCCGCTGGGTTTTGGATGGGGGTTGCGGTTGCCAATACTATGATACCTTAAAGCAACCCCCAACATTTGCCAGTGAAATGTCGGATTTTACTTTTCCTGGATAGAGCAAGGATACATGGGTGGGTGAACACCCCCAAGGGCCATTGGATGGCAGATTTTGGTCACAACTTTAGAATGAAACTGTCGTCTAAGGTTGACCTGTATACATATCAGGAGGTAGTATGATATATCCATCTTAAACGTTTTTTATTTTGGGGTGTTGTTTTTGGATGTTTTTGGATAGCCAGACCCTATTAGATGAATGCACCCTTAATCGAGATGTTGATGATTATACATTTGCACGTACATACACACACACACACACACGTATAAATATGAATATAAATATAAGTATAAGTATAAGTATAAATATAGATATAAATATAAGTATAAATATAAATATAAATATAAATATAAATATAAATATAAATATAGATATAGATATAAATATAAATATAAATATAAATATAAATATAAATATAAATATAGATATAGATATAGATATACATACAATTATAAATATAGATATAAATATAAATATAGATTTGAATATAAATATAATTATAAATGTAGATATAGATATAAATTTATATATACACATATAAATAATTAAATATATATGAATATATTATATATGTACTTATGTATATATATATATATTAAACAAATGTATATGTTTCAATTGGGGGCATTCAGGCATTCAATATTAGGGAGAAGTGAGTAGCTGCTGGTCATGGACGTGTCCACAACAGAGAATGGGGGACTGCACAATTGGGATGTTGTCATGGGGCAATTGACTGTAAGTTCAAACATGGTGGGGTATCAACCAATAGCTATTGAAAATGAAGTATGTTCACAAACATGGCAATGCCACCGAGATCGATCTGATGCTGTTGGTTCTATGGGTGTCTAGAGTTAGGTGAGGGATTTTTTTTTCAAGATATTGATCCCCATCAAAGCAAGCACCAGTAATTGCTCAGTAGAATCAGGAATCCACACCAACAGTTTGAGAGCGTATTCATCCGAGGCTTTTGCATACACTACCTGCTGGTTCTGTCAGAGCAACCTACAGGGTTCAAGTCCCTTTTCAGCCTTGATAGGGGTCACCGTGGAATTTCAAACTGTGAACTGCGGATATAAATTTTCAATTTTTCATAGATGACAGCTGACGGATTTTTTGCCCCAAACCTACATGGAGAGCAATGTTTTTTGTTTTGTTTTCCAGTCTGGTTTCTTGGTTTTTGTGGCTTTTGTGGTTTTTGTGGCTTTTTGCTTCGTAGTTTTTGTGACTTTGGTTTATGAGTCTATGATAACATCCAGTGAAACTAATTATAGAATTGCTTACACCCAACAGGGTTGTGCCTCAACCTACATTCTACATGTTCACAAGGTGCATGTATGTTTTTGTTTTTTTTAAATGCACCCTGAGTACCATATTCAACCTACAGCACATGTGAGAATAGGTATTGTCATTGTGCGCCCTTTCGAGCAATCCCCGCCTCCAGCTTTTTTGTTTGAGTCCCAGCTTGCATACTTGTAAACGCACTACTCGACACAAGTAAATGTATATATATATATAGAGAATATACATAACTTCACTGTATGTGGACAGAAATTTATTGTATCCCATGTGCCATATGCACCCCGTACACGCTTTGCTAAATGCCACGCATCACGCACTTGACTGTGCGTTTTTTCCCGCACCTGCAGCATGAACACTATGTGCTCTCCATGTATGTCACTCCATTTTGCTAATGGAGGGTGCTGCACCAAGGACAAAGTGAATGAAAGCACGGATAGAACCAAAACACAAGAAAAACTGGAAACGACAACAACAACAACAACAACAACAGCAGCAACAGCAGCAACAGCAGCAACAGCAGCAACAGCAGCAACAGCAGCAGCAGCAACAGCAGCAACAGCAGCAACAGCAGCAACAGCAGCAACAGCAACAACAGCCACATTTACAACAGTAACAACAGCAACAACAACAGCCACAGCAACAGCAACAGCAACAGCAGCAACAACAACAGCAGCAGCAGCAACAGCAGCAGCAGCAGCAACAGCAACAACAGCAACCCACAACAACAACAACAACAAGAAGAAGAAGAAGAAGAAGAAGAAGAAGAAGCAGAAGAAGAAGAAGAAGAAGAAGAAGGAGAAGAAGAAGAAGAAGAAGAAAAACAACCCCGACAACACCAACAGCAACAGCCACAACCACAACCACAACAACTACAACACGAAAAACATGAAACATACAAAAACCATGAGAAACTTGAAGGACATGCAGTCACCAAAGACCAAGACAATAAATGAGGGATTGTCGCTCGAAAATATCAAACATGATTCCAATCTGCTGCAAATAGCGTGTAAATTAAAGATTTAGGCTTCCAAGAAAATGGAAACAGCAAGCAGATTTTAGCTGCCATGTTGCAAATTACAAGCACATGAAAGATTTTGGCTGCAGCATGCTGCTAGTAGCGGGCAAATCAAAGGTTGTGGCTTCAACATCACGCTGGCTCCAAGATGCTGCCAATTTTCTGCCAACAAGAAATCCCAGGTCCCAAATGTAGAAGATACGGTTCAATTAAGTGATTTTAGTTCCAAAATGCTGCAAATACAATGCAAATGACAGGTTTCAGCTCAAAAATGCTGCGCATCATATATTTTAGCTTCAAAATGCAGGATAGCAAGGAAAACTGCCCCAGACTGAAAAGCAAAATATACAACCACCAAAAACAAACAGAAACATTTGCACCAGTCTATGTGGGTGATATGATGACTCCAAAGTCAAGTTCAACCCTGCCAGAAAATGCGACGAAATCATGTGAAATCATGGTCATTTCCCCAGGGCAGAGTGGTCGCCCTTATGAGTTGGAACCAACTCTGGTCGAAGTGCCACAGCCTGGCCGAGGCCTTCCACAGTCACTGCAATGACTCAAGCGGTTACAGGGGCCCCGGGAACCACCCAAACCGCGGAAACGATGCGTACGCTTCCTGTCCGTACTCCGGTGTCCTTGCGGAACAAGAACTTGATTGTGGCGGGGGATTCCAATGACCAGCGCTTCTTTCGCGCGCTCTGCAGGACAGGGGAGCCATTGCAGGCAGGTTGCGATTGGGTTACCACTTGGAGTCTGGACAACTCGGGAAATGAATTCGTAACCAGGCCACCAGTTCACCGATGTTGATGGAGTATGCCAACATATGGGTTGAAAGCTGCCTAGTGGGTCCTCGTGGTCAAGTCAAGTGAGTCCCCCCGGGTAGACAGTGGGGTCGAACAACCTGTGCAGGAATTTGACTGGTATCTTTGATGCTTGGAAAGAATGCAAGATTTGAAGCAGATTTGGGTCCATGTCACAAAGCATGGTTGAGGCAAATTTGAACACTATCTGCTGTTGGCTTCATCGCCATGACATTACATTTTTGCCAAGATTGGTGTTGCCTACCTTTTATGACCCCTGTTGAGGTCGTCTTGGGACTTCCATTGGCGCCCCATCTCTCTGTCCCGCCTGAGGATCCCGTCAAATACATCAAAGAAGTCCAGATCCCCAGCAACGGCGGCAATTTCAGCCGGGTGCGCTGGCCCGAGTCCTCGCAAGTTGGGCTCTGTCATGATATTCGAAGGCAACTTGGAATGAAATGGGAGGAGTTGCCCGCGGTGAATCACCAGCAAAAATCATTGGGGATATCCACATAGACGGTCGTGAGCCATTCCTGGTTGGGGCGCACTGCACCTATTCTAGTCGCTTCGCGACGAGTACTGCCCACACCCAGAAAATAGGACAGAGAGGAAAGGAGCGGGCCTGCTTGGCCCAACCAAAGCCGACTGGGGCCGTCCTTGGTGTTGAGTTGGGCCAAACAGGAGCAAACTTGGGCTCCAACTTGGGCCCAACTTGAGCCCAAATGCAGTCCAACGTGGCACAGCTTGGGCACGTTTGGATGCAAGTTGGGCTTAACATGCGCAACTTGGCCTTGTGTGGGGGCATCTGGCGCCGAAGTTGGGCCGAAGACAGGCCAGTGCCAAAAAACGCAAAATTGGCCCGCGTTGGGCCCAGCTTGGGCCTGGCTGCCCCCAAAAGAGCCCAACTTGGATCCACATGGACACCAAAAGGAAGACATGCGACGCACTCAGAGGTCCAAGTCACAAGTCACGCGCAAGACTGCGCGACTTCGGGCCTTTTCGCGGCAAAGTTGGGCCCAGCATCGCCACAACATGGGAAACATTGTGCTCAACACGAAGTCGTCGATACCACCAAAACGTGGAAAGTACCAGTGAAAACGCGCGTTTTGACGATTTTGCACTGGGCCGGCCATGTGCCCCATTTTGAAGCCATGTGGAGCTCAACTTTTGCCGAAGTTGCTCCTAAATGCGTCCAAGTCGGGCTGAAGTGGGCGCCAAGTGGGTCCAAGTTGGGCGGAAGTTGGAGCCTTGCTGGAGCCGATGTTGCGGCCACGTTGGATCGAAACGTGGGACGATTTTGTGCATGTATGCAAAACGCGCAAACTATTACAATTCCATGCGCTTTTTGGCGGCGGGTCGATTCCGAAAATAGCCACCCCCCGGCTGAAGCTGTACTGGACTGACAGACCGGTCCATTCGTCGCACCCGCAACTTCACGCCTTGGCACATTCGGTGCGGGCGGATTTCACACCAAAAAAGGAACGCCCTACAACTGGGACCCATTTCTCTGACTGGAACATATTTTGCTCATCAGAACAGGGGTCCGAGATTGATCCAGGAATGCCAGCGTGCTGTTCTTGTTTCACTTTGGTGTCTTCAGCTTGCATCCGCAAACTACCTGGTACCGCACCTTCGTGCAGAAGAGGGCAAAAACACACCTGCCAGCCATTGAGCCCAGTCTGAAACAGCCAGGCGCGGTGCCCAGCACGGACCTAGCACGCTGGGTGTGGCCGGAAGTGGTTTCGCAGCACTTGCCAACGAGGCCCATCATCTTGTTGGTGCCTTGGCAAAGAGAGCAAGGTATGGCCACTCAAGTAGGGACTATGAGTGAATGTGAGCCAGAGACCCAATAAAGATTGAGTTGAATCTTGTTCAGTCCTTGCAAGGCCCTTTTTTTTGCGCTCATTGCTTATTTGATGAGATCCCTTGTTCAGTCTGAAGGTAAAGGTAACATACTGAAAACTTGAAAACTGATGTTTTGTCAATTTTTGCATTTCAGTCGTGGAACCGCAGTGATTTCAATGTGCAGCCCTCTCAGGCACATTCGTCTCTCTGGGATGGGATACCTGTCGTGGAAGATATTGTTGGCAAAAGCGTGGTCCAGATGAACGATTCGGAGGCTGAGAAACAATTCACTGCTCACATCTCTGAAGCTTTGCTGCCCTGGTTTTAGTTCTCTCTTTGTTTTCATCTAAAGGGGCATTTCGGGGGTAAACGGACTAAACCTTCCACCCTTCTGAAGCCATGCTGATAATATGCCAGCCATCGCATCAGCAGGAAACAAACCTGACGGATTGGGGCTGGCTGGAACGAGCATCTGCGTTTATTGCAGCCTTGAGAGAAGGGCTGAGCGCTAAAGGTTTTGACATCGCATCCCTGGTGTGGCGAACAAATCCCAACTGTCCAGTCCTGTTGAGGCAGGGTGCAGTCATCGTGAGAAACTTCAGTGAACTTTCAGCAGAGGCAGTTCGGACAGAGGCCTGGGGGTGTCAAATCTGAGTAAAAAAACAATTTGGTTTTGATTGCGGTAAAACCGGAAATCTTTCCACTTGCCAATCCAATAGAGAAAACTATTCCATGGAGGTGGCTGCTGGACGGCCTCCATGGTCTGAATGCTGCCTTGTGGATTGGCGCAAGCACCTGGAAATTCACAGTGAAAGCCAATGCGATCATCAGCACTACGGCCAGGCTAGGGCGAGCAATCTGAAATGGGATAATGTATTCTATTAGGATCTATTAGGTATGGTCAAAACTCCGGTAGACCACTTTAGTCCGGAGTGCTTTCTTTTGTCTGGAAGGTGCACAAAACACAATGTAGCGATAGGTTCCTCCAAAAGCGAGACATATAATTGTGCATAATGTCCACATCTGAAATTGTTTTATACAAAGTTGCGTACGGGCAAGAGGCAAAATTAGCGATACCCATTTGTTCGAAAAGTGGCCCCAGGCCCCTTTCCTCCTTTCATTTCCTCCCTTTCCGGAATGAGAGACGCTGCTTCCTTCTTCCTTCCTCTTTCTTTCCTTTTTCTTTCCTCCTTATTTCTTTTCCATTCTTTTCCTTTCCTCTTCCTCTCTTCTTCTTTTTCCTCTTTTCCGGTTCCTCCTTTCCTTTTCCTTTCCTCTTCCTTTCCCCATTCCTCTTCCTGTCCTTTTCATTTCCGCTTCTTTCCTTTTCCTTTCCTGATCCTTTCCTCGTTTTGTCCTCACACGGATTTGTTGCTCTATAGCAATACCAATAGTGCCCGGGCGGAAGTTTCGAAAGAAGCAAAACAACTATAGGAAGAAGATGGCCTATAAGAACAATTTTGAGATGCAGAAGCAACCAAGCGTTGAAGTTGTGAGGTGCATCAACGACTGAGCAAATGGTTGTTGAGATGCCAATGGCATGAAAGAGTCCATGCACACTTGAAATGACTGAATGAATCAATGAACCAATGAAGCGACGAATCCATGAACCAATGAAACGATGAATCAGTGACTCGATGAAGGAACGAAGCAATGAATTAATCAATGAGACGACGAGTCAACGAATCAGTGAACGAATCAGGAAACCCAAGAAACAATGAATCAATGAATGAACGAGTCAGCGAATTAACGAACCAATGAACCAATGAAACAACAAATCATTCAATGAGCCAATGAATCAGTGAATCAACAAATCAAGTAATAAGTGGAACAAGAAGTTGATGAATCATTGAGTCTGTGAATCAACAAATCAGTTAGTCAGTGAATCAGTGACTCAGTGATCAACATGAATAAATGAATCAGCGAATGAACGCGTCAATGAATCAATGAAACAATGAATCAGCGACTGTATGAACCGAAGCAACAATGAATCAATGAATCGTTGAATCAATGAGCCAATGAATCGATGAACCACGGAAACAAATCAATGAATGAATGAATGAATGAAATGAAATGGAATGAAATGACATGACATGACATGAAATGAAATGAAATGAATGAAATGAGATGTACTGTAATGAAATGAAATGAAATGAAAAGAATGGATGAATGAATGAATGAAAAAATGAATAAATGAATGAATGAATGAACTGAAATGAAATGAAATGACATGAAAGGAATGGAATGGAATGGAATGGAATGGAATGGAATGGAATGGAATGGATGAATGAAATGAATGAATGATTGATTGACTGCATGAATGAAATAACTGACATGAATGACATGAATGAAATGAAATGCGATGAAATGAAACGAAATGAAATGAAGTCAAATGAAATGAAAGCAAATGAAAGAATGAATGGTTGACTGAATGAATGAATGAATGAGTGAATGAATGAATGACTGAATGAATGAATGAACGAAGGAGCGAATGAAATGAAATGAAATGAATGAATGAATGAATGAATGCATGAATGAATGAATGAATGAATGAAATAATTAAATGAATGAATGAATGAATGAATGAATGAATGAATGAATGCATAAATGAATAAATAAATGAATGAATGAAAAAATGACATGAAATAAGATGAAATGAAATGACATGAAATGAATGAAATGAAATGAAAGAATGAATGAATGAATGAATGAATGGAATGGAATGGAATGGAATGGAATGGAATGGAATGGAATGGAATGGAATGGAATGGAATGGATGAATGAATGAATGAATGAATGAATGAAATGAAATGAAATGAATGAAATGAATGAATGAAATGAAATGAAACAAAACGAAATGACATGACATGAAATGAATGAATGAATGAAATGAAATGAAATGGAATGAAATGAAATGAAACGAAATGAAATGAAATGAATGAATGAAATGAATGAATGAATGAATGAATGAATGAATGAATGAATGCATGAATGAATGAATGAATGAATGAAATGAATGAAATGAATGAAATGAATGAAATGAATGAATTGAATGAAATGAATGAAATGAAATGAATGAAATGAATGAAATGAAATGAATGAAATGAATGAAATGAATGAAATGAATGAAATGAATGAAATGAATGAAATGAATGAAATGAATGNATGAATGAATGAATGAATGAATGAATGAATGAATGAATGAATGAATGAATGAATGAATGAATGAATGAATGAATGAATGAATGAAATGAATGAAATGAAATGAAACAAAACGAAATGACATGACATGAAATGAAATGAAATGAATGAATGAATGAAATGAATGAATGAAATGAAATGAAATGTAATGAAAGGAAAGGAAAGGAAATGAATGAATGAATGAATGAAATGACTGAATGAAATGAATGCATGAAATGAAATGAAATGAAATGAAACAAAACGAAATGACATGACATGACATGAAATGAATGAATGAATGAATGAATGAATGAAATGAACGAATGAATGAATGAATGAATGAAATGAATGCATGAATGAAGGAATGAATGAATGAATGAATGAGTGAATGAATGAATGAATGAACGAAAGAATGAATGAATGAATGAGTGAATGACTGAATGAACCGATGAATGAATGAATGAGCTGATGGATGGGTGGATGGACTGATGAGTGAGCTACTTTTCTTTGTTGAGCTACTTCTTGACTGAGCGACTTCTTTGCTTAGGCGCCTCTTCTCTCAGCTACTTCCTCTCTGAGCAGCCGCTTATCTGGGCCACTTCTGCTGTGAGCTGCTTTTCAGCTAGCTCGTTTGTAGCTTCTGCAACCCAATTCTTCTCTTAGCGCAGCCAGCACAGTGCGTTTTGCAACGTCCAGCTGCAATCCCATAGCACGAGAGTAGCACTATGGTGAAGAACTACCTTTCGCGCAACCTTCAGCTGCAAGCCCACTTACCAGGAGCGTCTCATCATCACTCATGCTTTGTTGCGCGCGGCCGTGCAAATAGGTTTTGTCACAACCGGTTGCAAACCCACATAGCAGGAACGTCGACTGCTGCTCGCGCAGCGCTGACCTCCGAGCATGCCATTTTTTGCACTCTTTTTGTGACATTGAGCTCTCGCTACAGTCTCGTGCGCATTTTGCCGACCTCATCTTCCAAAAGTGTTGTGGCGTGGTCAGTTCTTAACGATTTTTATGTCAAATCGAGCCCTCGCTTCAGTCCTGTGCACGTTTTGTCGACAACTTTTGCAGATCGAGGCCCGTAACCGCGGAAGCAGAGACCTTCCTTCGGCGGCCACGGAAGCCACTTTACCTGAAAAACAATGGGTTTCGCGCCCGGGAGTGTTTTTCACCCGTGAATTTACACGTTCCCGAATTGTTACACTTCCCAACTCCTTGATGATGCGTGGTTGAGATGATGATGTGGTTGACATGATGATTTGGTTGACATGATGGGAATGCTACCCATGACAATCGTCCGTAACCCGAAAGTTTTGTAACTGAGCTTCTATTGACTAGTAAGTAGAAAACCATGTGTAGCGATAGGGCGCCCAAAAGTGATACCTTGTTTTTGGGGGGTGAGGCGAAGACAATGAATCTTGAGAACGGCTCATATATATTTACTATATATGTATATCTATGTAGCTGCAAATATATTTTTATATATGTATGTACGCATATGTATATACATACATTTACATATTCAAATAAAGTTACACACATATCAATATACATAAACATTGACATTAAAAAACGCAAATATTTGTGCACATATATGAATATTATTGAACATGAATATATTGATGTGAAAATTTAGAAAAGTATTTAAATAAAAATATATATACATACTTAAAAATATTTACATATTTATGAAAAAAATATATATACATATATCTTTAAATATAGACTTATATTTGAATAAATAAACAAAAAATAAACAAATGTTTGTATATATCAATATAAAAACAAATATATCAATATATAAACAAATAAATAAATAAATATAAATAAATATATATATATATTCAAATATATGAATATATAAAAATAAATATAAGCATAAATATCAACATAACACACACACACATACATATATATATATATATCATATGTGTACTTGCAAATATAAATATATACATATATATCCCAATGCCAATGTGCGTTTGAACCGTCATAAAGCAGCGAAACGAATTCTGTAACCTTTTCTGCCATTTCAGATTCATAAGACACGCTCAGGCCGGTTATGCAGTGTTGATTTCCGTGCTGAATGAGTGTGTCTCATTGACGACCTGATCGTGACCAAAAAGGCCTCCGGCAGTTCGGCAACTTTCAATACCTTTATAATCAGCGACTGATTCAGATTCCCTTGGCCATGGGAATATTGTAAGCAGTTGCACAGTGCTGTGCTAATTTGATGACTGGCATATTTTAATGTCAAGGTGAGAAGCCAATTAATACTTTATTGTGGATGGATTTCGCCATTTCATCGCCAAACTTTTCCCAGCTTTCCGGCCAGGCGAGTGCAGCGGGTCAAACCCGAAGTCAAAAAATCCGTGCAGCTGGCCGCAGGCGATGAACAATTCTCGAAAATTGGGATTGTGACCCTTCAAAGATAGGGATTCAACCCAGAAAAAAATGGTGATTTCATATAATTTGATCAAACATTTTGACATTCAGTGGGTTAATTCAAGGGGCAAATCTGCATAAAACCATACGGCAATTTCCTTTTACAATTTTTCTTTTATCCAATCCAATGAGGTAGGAGTCCTCTGGATGGTTCTAGTTACAACGCATTTTTGATACTGTTATCTTGCCCCACGTGGGAAATATTGACGAATAGAAAGGGGGTCAACCAACAAGAACGGGTATATCATAGGTATATCATTGGTTCTAGAACCATGGAATCAGAATACATGCGATCAACCATTGGAAAAGAACTATGGAACCCAGATGAAACCAAATGAACATACCTAACCTATATATTTGGTTGCTTTTGACCCCTAAATAGGCAGAATAACACTTCCAGACCCGGATTGTTGCCAATCAATGCGTTTTACACTCACAAACCTATTATGTGAAGTAATTATTCTGATCATCTCTCAGGTAGATGCCCAGCCTCATGATTGCCGCATTGATAGATCCCACGGGAAAAGTCACATCGGACACTCATGTTTTCTTTTGTTTCAATNATCTCTCAGGTAGATGCCCAGCCTCATGATTGCCGCATTGATAGATCCCACGGGAAAAGTCACATCGGACACTCATGTTTTCTTTTGTTTCAATTTTCCATTCATTGAAAGGACCGTTGGGGTTTATCCCGAGGCCATATCATCTCCCTCGGATTCGCCTCCCAGCCATGGTCGTATCGTGCTGATACGGGCGATGCGTCCAGCAGACGCTGTTGATGGCGAGTGTCGGCCGCTAGGTTTGCATGAGCAGGGCCTAGTTCTGATTTTTCTTGTGGTTTTAGGCACAAGTAGTACCCGGGCAAATTGGGTGAAGTTTCAAGGGATAGACCTACCGATCAGAAGAAAAAATGTGGCCTACAGGATGTGTTGACATCTCCATGACATTTCTTTCTTTTGCTGTCTCTTGCTCTTGACATCTCTTTCTCTTGCCAGCTCTTTCTTCTGATCTCTTTTTCTTCACATCTCTTGCTCTGCTCTTGAGCTCTTCCTCCTGACATCTGTATCTCTTGAACTCTCTTTCTCTGGACATCTCTCTCGGCACCTCTTTGTCTAATAATCTCTGCCTATTGACATCTCTTTGTCTCTCCTGACATCTCTGTTTCTCTTCTCTTCTCTCCCTTTCTTCACGTCTCTCTCTCTCTCTCTCTCTCCCTCTCTCTCTCTCTCTAAGGGGTCTTTCTCTTGACATCTTTTCTTCTCGACATCTCTTTATTCTGACACCTCTCATTCCTGTCATCTTCTCTTGACATCCCTTTTTCTCTCGACATCTCTTTCTCGGGACATCTTCTTTTAATTGCAAAGCCGCAGCATAGAGCGACATTGATGCAGCCGCTCCAATGCGATTTGCAAGCGTTGAGTTCCAAAAGCAAGAGAACTACGTGTGCAAGAAAGTGTTGCAAAATGTTGGAACCGCAGTTCTGCCGCGGGCCGATCCGAGCATTCTCTCAGCTTCTTCTTTGAGCAGCCGCTTATCTGTGCCTCGACTTGCAACCCCGCATAGCACATGAGTCGCACCATGTCCAAAAACTCCAGGTCTCTCATGGCAGGAGGATCGCAATCCACAGACTTTCCCTACAGCGACATTTTCGAACAAAAACGTGCTTTCCCAGTCTCATGGCAGTCGCGCGCTCTTTCTTCATCCATCCTTCCACTCGCAATTTCACAGATTCCCGGACTGTTACCTTGATCCAATGTTTCCATTCACTGGTACATCACCTTCCCAACTAGTGCTGCTGCTTGTGATTGACATGTTGATGTAAAAACTCTCCATCGACATTTGCCCGCAACTCGGAAGTTTGCTAACTAAACATCCTTTGATCATCTATGGCTGGAGGGGTTTCCATTGAAGGGTCAAATCACAAACGGATTCCAAACAATATCCAGTTGCAACTTGGAATGGGTGAGTTTCTCCGTTTCTAGATGGGCTAAGGTCTGGAGAACCCCACTAAGTGGCATGGTATCCTTGCAAGGAGCTTTTTTGTGCTCAGTGCTCATTTGGTGAGATCCCTGGTTCAGTCTGAAGGTAAAAAGTAAGATACTGAAAACTTGAAAACTGATGTTTTGTCAATTCTTGCATTTCAGTCGTGGAACCGCAGTGATTCCAATGTGCAGCCCTCTCAGGCACATTCGTTTTTTGGGATGGTATGCCTGTCCTGGAAAAGATCGTTGGCAAACGCGTATCCATGATGAACGATTCGTAGGCTGAGAAACGACTCACTGCTCACATCTCTGAAGCTTACTGCCCTGGTTTTAGTTCTCTCTTTGTTTTCGTCTGAAGGGCATTTCGGGGGTAAACGGAGTAAACCCTCCACCCTTCTGAAACCATGCTGATAATGTGTCATCGCATCAGCAGGAACGGACTGGGGCTGGAACGAGCATCTGCGTTTATCGCAGCCTTCAGACGTGTCTACCCAGAAGGCCGACCAGCAGACGCAGATTCTTCCAACTGAGTACTCTCAACGTTCATGGTGATTGTACCACCAAAACAAGTGAAAGACGACTGGAGCTGCCCAGATGTAAACGTACTCCATTTGGGTTCAACGGGGCGACCGTACTGTTTCGCGGACTTCTATTTTCAGCTTCAGCTAGGAAGCCGATAATCAAGGATGGTATGACCTTTTGCTTGGCCTCCCCCCTACAAGACTTCGTGAATTCCAATGGTGACTTGCGAGTCCAAGGCCAAGTTTCCAATCTGCCTTATGTCCACCCACCTCCAGAGCCGTCAAAGCCGCTCTTTCCTGTGCTGGATTTGTCCGTGGAAACGAAGATGCTCAGTTTCCCCGATTGGCTGAAGGCCCTTCGCTCGACCAACGCCTGCTGATGGCGCGCAGCAAATATTTTCGAACGATGTCGGCATCAGACGAATGGCAAGAGTCCAGGAAAGGAGAAGTGGATTTTGCTGGGGATGCCCATGTGATCTGCTTGAAATCCTTGGTGGAAAAGGTGGATGCCGCCATGAACGGCATGCTGAACGAGGACAACCTGTTGCAGATCCTGGCAGAGTTGCATGACACCCACAGCTCCTGGGCTGATGTGTTTTGCCCTTGACAAGTCTAGTTTTTTTGACGCAGTGAAAATCCCCTAGTACCCAAGCAGGCTGCAGGAAGCACCATTTAACTGTACAAGGAAGCTTTATCTCTTCATGTATGGGTGTTTTTAGTCTTGCAGCTGTCCAGGTGTGGTGGAGAATTCTCGTTGGAAGATGCTGGAGTCAGATAGCGCCATATTGTTACAGCAGGAAGATTTGTTGGATAGGCTGATTGCGGGGAAGCCCACCCTCGCCAGAAAGCTGATATTGCTGGGTCGAAAGAAACGACCATGGCAAACCTGACGAGTTCAAGCCTTGAAGATCTTTGAGACATATTTTGTCAGTATGTTTGTTGCTTTTGGGACAACTCTTTGGCTGCAGAAAGGAGGCTGCGCCAGAAATTTATTGGGAAGGTAAAGGCAATACAAGATATTGCAAGTACCGAGCTTGTGAACAGCACGAGGTGGGCGAGTATCAAAGGTTTAGGGGTAGGATCTTTGCTGATGGCTTACAGATGGCTTCTCGCGAGAATCCTGAGCGGGGACAAGACCAGGTTGATCCGTAAAGGACGACATCTAAAAGGGGCGGGGGACACATCTCGAGACATGGGGTTTACTGAATCTCCTAGACACTGGTGCTTGGCGGCTAAGCCGTGATTCATATTGGGAGCGTGGTGCAGTTGCCTGTCTTTATCCAGCGCTTTTCAAGCTCAAAGCCAGAGAGAAATCCAGAGAAAAATCCAGACAAATGCATGACCCATCTCACCGACCCTCACCATCATATAATTTTCCCATGCAAACTTTCAGATGACTTCTGTGCCACTGATTTTCTTGTGCAACAGAGCAAATTTTAGTGGAAGATCCTGCGGCTTGAATTGCCCACGAAGGCCGGACATTTATAATATGGTATAATTCGCAGTCGTTGATGCATGATAGATTTGTGAATGGGTTGCTGTGTGAATCTCCAGAGTTTGACTTCAAATACCCAGACGACATCAATACCTTCCACAGAAGACTTGCCAAGATTTTGCGCAGATTCAAATTCTCAGTGATTCCAATTCATGCTGCCGGAGGCATGGGGGAGGATCGCAGCCGCAGTCGCGACAAGTGCCGACCACAGAGATGAAAAGGCCACAGAGATGAATAGGATTGAATAGGTACCCCAGAGAATATTGTACTGGAGTAGATCGAAATATCATGTTCCATTATTCCAGTATACAAGTTGTGCCATCCTCAAAGGAAATCAAATGGAAACTATGTGGTGGTATATTCTGATATCTCCTGTAGGATGATGATAGTTGGAATTGCCATGGCAATCAAGTCTGACACAAGATCCATCATTCTTTGACCGCATTAGCTGGTTTCTTGCGCTCGCATTGGGCTCCTATGCGCTGTGAGGGTTCACCCTCGTGTGCAATGTAAGCTCAGTGTTGGTGCTTTTGACCTGACAGGAGAAAGAGAAAAGACAAAAAGAAGTGGACCTTTTGGGACTAGCGGTTACAAAGGTTACGGTAAGTCATGGTAAGTCAGTTCAACCGGAAGCACCGGTGAGCGGATTCCGCGCAGGTCTTTTCATGACAATCAGTACATCGCCTGTCTCGACTAGAATGTTTTCGACACCCCGTCTTCGAGACCCCCAGCAGTTTAACGAGAACAGCGAAGTTCAAGCAGGACCGTTCCAAATGGACAACCGGTGCTGTTGCTGCTTGGGGGGCAGGTGGCATCATAGTCGCAGGTGAACAGATTTTGGACACAGGTCCAGAGATTAAGNTTGCTGCTTGGGGGGCAGGTGGCATCATAGTCGCAGGTGAACAGATTTTGGACACAGGTCCAGAGATTAAGATTTCTTTTTCGTTTACCTATCTGTGACTGTGAAGCGCAAAGATTGCAGAGGGATCCCAAGGGGACCCAAACCTTTCACAGGCTCAATGAGCACTTGAACTTCCCCACATCTACCGAACTTCATGGACATCACTGAGCACTCTGTCATCTTCTGACTTCGTTCTGTGTCAGCTCGTGTTCTCTCAGGCGCAACTGGTGGTGTTTGGNATCACTGAGCACTCTGTCATCTTCTGACTTCGTTCTGTGTCAGCTCGTGTTCTCTCAGGCGCAACTGGTGGTGTTTGGAGATAGGTCAGGTAGGTCACCTATAGGTCAGAGCCAGGTCTAAACAGTGCAGTTTGGGCCAAGACCCTAACAGCTCACTCCCCGTAGCAACCTGCTGCGGGTCGAAATGACCAATTGCCTTTGCTAAGGGAGCGCAGCCGCAGCCGTGACAATGCGGGTCGCAAGGACGGCAGTGAAGCTGTCTTGAAAGTTTTTGTGAGATTTTGTCAGAAGCTTGTGTCAATTTGTTTTTGACCCAAACATGATATCAGAAGGCTATTGTATGATATTGTGCTGTATTATGTTCAGAGACACAGGACAGCCGCAGTCCAAGCCCCAAGAAGAACAGACCAGAGGTGGAGCCAATTCTTGGGGAATTCTGGATGCCTTGGGCTTTGAAGGGCTTGGGGAAGCTCTGATTTTGCACCTGTGAACTGGGGAGCAATGGATTTCTTGTGACATCAATGATCATCAATGGATTTGTTTGGTATGATTTTCCAAAACCAGATATTTACAGATCATGGAGGATTCACACAAACAACCCCAATTCACATCAGCCCTGTGCTTCTCAGGACCTGATTTTGGCGAACCAGCGACCAATCTTTAAACCAATGGGAAAGGTGGAACAGGTTTGTGTGAACGGATACTTGCGCCATGTATCACCGCATTCCTTTGGATCTTTTTTCCAACAGGATCAACCATCACCAACCATCACTAACCATCATCAACCATCACCAACCATCACCAACCATCATCAACAACCATCAATCATCATCTACATCAACCATCATCAACCATCCTCTCTGTGGGTGTCCCGTTGGGACCTTGTTGGGACCCATGGCGAAAATGCCATGCCCATGCCGCCAGGACTATGGTGTGGATACCATGAAAATCACCGACGACGATGCGGCCTTCATCTTGGGCAAAAAGGTGGTTGTTTTGCAGGTGGGATGTTAAGGGTTTATGGTGATAGATGTTTATAGATTTATAGATCATAGTTATATCATTATATCATGTTATATCATTGATGATCCAGGTTTGGTGGTGGTGATGTTAATTTCTTGTATCGCGGCGATATTGATGCAGTTGATTTGCAAAGTTGACCACAGCAGTTTTCTCCAGGTCTTCAAGTTTGAAAGGGGTGGATCGGCACACTGCTTGGGTGTCGTTGAACTTTGGATGCATGTGAAATTGGGAACAGTGAGATTGCAAATGGCAAGGGTTCATGGTTCATGGTGCAAGCCTGATGCAACCAATGCCCCAGCCTTTTCAAAGAGGTCCCAAAACATCCACTGCTTCTTTTGCGAAAACTGACCATCTCTTGGGGGCTGAGGTGCTGAAATCGAACTCTTCGAGCGGGACCTGATTTTGGAGATCCGTGGATCCAAGTCCCAGCCTCAGCGGCGCGATGCCGCCAGCAAGGCAGCACCATGGCCACCATGGCCACCATGGCACCGGCCCAGGATGGTTCGGCGCCGCGCCAAGAAGTACTGCAAGGGCGTCATGGATCAGCGCACGGGACCGGTGAGTGTGACGCAGGCTGGGTGGNAAGTACTGCAAGGGCGTCATGGATCAGCGCACGGGACCGGTGAGTGTGACGCAGGCTGGGTGGTGTGGGAGTGGTGATGCTGGAGTGAAGATCACAGCTTTTTGCAGCCAAATTGTGAGGGTCTGAAAGTTGTAGGATTTACATGGATTTACACCTGAAGTCTCATTGGATGATGAGCCAACTTGAATCAAACGGGTGCGCTGTGCAGGATGATGACGACGACGATTTGACCATGCTCGATGCTAAGATGGGGATTCTATCAGGTCCGGTTGCCAGCCCGAACCAACGCAGGAACCTTTTGAGAAAGTGCCTGGCGACCGAGGATCTCAGTTCCACAGGAAGCTGTGGGCTTTGTGACTGGCAGGCCAACCTGAGAAGTGTTGAAAAACTCTTCGTCCTTTGGTGGTGGGTTGAGCATTTCAGTAGGGCGACAACTGTGGATGTGGAGGTCTCCTCAAATGGGGGTACCCCCAAATCATCCATTTCTAGATCGGATTTCCCATTCCATTTTTGGGTACCCCATGGTACCCCCATTTATGGAACACTCCATGGCTCAAAGCACTGTAAGGGCTGGCAACTTCTTGCGAACCATTGAGGAAGAGTGGTCCAAACCTGAGAGGATTCTTCGCATGCTTTTGTTGTAAGATTCATTTCATTTCACGTCCCTATAATTGACGTATGGTTGCATCCAGGATCACATCTTCCAATTTTTTCTTCGAAATGAAATTCACACTACAAAATTCCATACATATGGCACATATGGGTTTGTCTGGAAAAAGGGTATTCCTAAACCATTGACGAATCATCATTTTCCTTACTAAGAAATGCTGGGGATATATTCCTTATTTTCAGACACCAAAACATGGCTGCGATGGGGAAATTCTTCTGAACACCCAGGAACACTCTGATGTTCTTCTGTGAAGTCGATGGTTCGCGTGGACGTGGCAAGGAGATGACCAGTGAAATGAAGCATGGAACTGCAGCCAAATTGGGAACTTTTGCATATGCATTGTGGATGATCTGTTCGACCTTGGACATTTTTTGGATTGCATGGATTTCCATGGAACTAATTTCCGGGGTATAGATATTGACAGTTTTCCCAGTGTCAGATGTTGGCTTTTGGTCAGGACTATGAAAAACTGGCGATCTTCGGCACTGTCCGGGGGCCTCAAGTTTCGGAGCTGCTATCAGGTTGTCGAACTGGCTTGCTAGGTTGAACTGTCGACAGTCAAGTTTACTTATGATGGGGTATTTGAAGCTGCATTTGAGGTTCAGTTCAGAGAGCAGAAGTCACATAGAGAGTAGGATTCAGAGTTTGCTTTGGCCATGGCAAAGTGGGTCTACGACTTTGGAGATGGCAAGGCGCGGAGGGACATGCAATCCAGCAATGTCCCCTCTTCCCCTTCTTTCTTCCCCTTCTTTCCCCCCTCTTCCCCTTTCTTGCCGCTCTTCCCCGTCTCCTTCCCCCCTCTTCCCCTCTTTTCCCGTTGTCTCACAGTTTACAACAAATTGCATGCCACAATTTCCCTTCCAAAACGTGCCTGGGCAAACACATTTCCAACAGAACTTATGATCCAAAAAGGCTGTTTGTTTTTGGTTGCAAGTGAAGCACATGTTTCGGACATATTATTGCGAGAAAAAGACCACGCGCACAAAAAATACATGAAACCTTTGATTTTTTCTTGTCTATCGCGTTTTGAAATTGCCGCGTCGCAAAGTGTGAATTTGGACGTGCATGAACCGTTTGATTTTTTCTTTTGTAAAACACATTTTTTCTATTTGTTGGGTTTTCCGAGCTGAGATGAAGAATCTCCTGGGAGGAAAGGGAGCAAATCTTGCTGAGATGGCCTCTATTGGATTGCCCGTGCCACCGGGATTCACTCTGACGACGGAGGTCTGCACTCACTTCTACCAGAATGACTGCCAGTATCCCAAGGAGCTTGAACAACAGGTGCGTGCCACGCAATCACTACTCTAGCAGACTCTAGCAATTACTAACGCAATGACTTAGACATACATATTCAGATTCGTGCAGTTGCATGATACCAAAGTTACTGACGATCAGTTTAGAATTTCAGGCTTTTCTAAAATGAGGATCTATCCCTGTACACATTCTTTTGTTCTGCATCCCTTTACATCTGTTTGCATTTGTTTACGTCCTGTTTTGAATCCTTTGATGACTTCAGCCGATTCTGAGCGATTCGAAGGTGGAGAAGGCCTTGAATTTGGTCGAGAGCCGCACTGGACGCAAATTCGGTGACTCCACCAACCCACTTTTGGTGTCAGTGCGTTCTGGAGCACGCGCATCCATGCCAGGAGAGTGAGGGTAGAAAAGCAATGAAAAAAACGAAGGTTCTTGAGACTCTGAGAGCAGGAAACCTGTTTGACTAGCGATTTCAACCGCTGGAAGTAGACTTCAAAATCATTCCCTCTCTTTTTTCACCAGAATTCCCCACATTCTGTCGCAGGAATGATGGACACAGTTCTGAACNGATTTCAACCGCTGGAAGTAGACTTCAAAATCATTCCCTCTCTTTTTTCACCAGAATTCCCCACATTCTGTCGCAGGAATGATGGACACAGTTCTGAACTTGGGACTGAACGACATCACAGTGGAGGCTTTGGCAAAGAAGTCGGGCGACCGTCGCTTTGCCTTTGACAGCTACAGACGCTTTGTCCAGATGTATTCTGACGTTGTCCTCGGCATTGAGATCAACCACTTTGAGAAGCATTTGGAACGTGCGAAGGAGAAGCGTGGCGTCAAGCAGGAGAATCTNCCAGATGTATTCTGACGTTGTCCTCGGCATTGAGATCAACCACTTTGAGAAGCATTTGGAACGTGCGAAGGAGAAGCGTGGCGTCAAGCAGGAGAATCTGACAAGGGTTTGGAGATGTTTGGAGTACGGAGTGTTGTCTCATTGGTTGCTAAGAGATCTATTATCTCCTCTCATGATCTGCTTGCTGAGACAGATCCTAATCTGCGCCAACTTTGACGAATTTATCTCATTGGTTGTCGTTCAGTCCAAGCAAAAATGATGCTCTGCAGGACTGCGAGTTGCTTCCAGAGGATTTGGAAAAACTGGTCAAGTCTTACAAAGCCGTGGTCCAGTTGGAGCTTGGCGAGGAGTTCCCCGAGGATCGGATGAATCAGCGTGCGAAGACCTATAGGCCTCCAGTCATTGTCAGAGTGTCAGTACGGAAAAGACTCAAACAAATTCAAGATCATAGAAGATTACACTTGGATAGTTGCTTTGAGTCACCAATTCAAGTGAATACGACAAAAGAGTACCAAAGATGACAGTTTGCATATCATGAAGATTTGAACACTTTAGAATCATGTTTGGCAATTGCTTTGGCGAGGGCGTTGCACGACATCCCGGAGTGGTGGGGCACAGCCGTGAACGTCCAAGCCATGGTCTTCGGAAATATGGGC
>BGPT01003045.1:1071-52556 GCA_003297045.1 Symbiodinium sp. clade C Y103 | reverse complement strand
GGGATCTCTGTTCTCACTTGTTTCTGTTGTCCTTCGTTTACTACGACCAGTGCCCCTCGACCTATCAGTCCTGTCTTCAATTGCCCTTGGGGTAGCTGGTGCTCGTGTAGTAGGTCTTCTCGGTGATCGGTGGCTCCCACTTGTATTTCTCGTTCCGCTCCGGGCGCCACTTCTCGTTGATCTCGGGGTGCTAACATGCGATCTAGCCGAAGTCCTTCTCTGTCCAGGTATGTTCCATCCTGACATTGTTGACTTCGACCCACTGTCAGCAGTACCAGGTGAGGACTGCGAAGCTCCCTCAGCTGGTGCTGCGATGTTACCATCAAAGGTATACTGAGTGTCACCGCTGCTGCCTTGCATCTTTGCGATGTAGGGTAGATCTCGTCCTTTACGTTCAAGACCAATTTCCCAANTCAAAGGTATACTGAGTGTCACCGCTGCTGCCTTGCATCTTTGCGATGTAGGGTAGATCTCGTCCTTTACGTTCAAGACCAATTTCCCAATTGACCAACGGCACGTAGACACTCCTCCCCCGATGGGGGTACAGAGCACTACGGCTGATAACCTGTGAGCAATTTTACCCTTGTTCTGGGTTGTGCCAATGCGAAGTGTCTGGTAACTGATGATCAATACCACAAGGTTGGATAGCACATGCGGACGACAACTCCTTTTTACTTGGCAGTGGGGCGCTTGAGCCATACATAGCATGGCGAGTCCANCTGATGATCAATACCACAAGGTTGGATAGCACATGCGGACGACAACTCCTTTTTACTTGGCAGTGGGGCGCTTGAGCCATACATAGCATGGCGAGTCCAGGTCATTGGATTGTGGGACCCTACGACTACCTATGCTGTACAGCAGTATGCCCTAGTCCCTTTTAGCANCGCTTGAGCCATACATAGCATGGCGAGTCCAGGTCATTGGATTGTGGGACCCTACGACTACCTATGCTGTACAGCAGTATGCCCTAGTCCCTTTTAGCAATTACAATATTGTAGAACTATTCTATATATGGTATCTCTGTTGATATTGCCTTGCACTATCCGACTTGGCGCAAAAAGGCGCCGAAATCCAGCGCCATCCCCAAGCAGTCTGTGCAGTCACGCCATTCGTCCATTCCACCTCCTTTGCCTCACATGGTTTCACTGACAATGGATTTTCATCATTTCCACCCTTAGAGCTACTGGCAAACCATACCCAATTCTCAAACACAGCCATATATTGTACACCCTCTGCGAACCCATACATGTAACCATCAAACAGGATTATCTTAGAGATTATGTTTCTACGAGAAGTGGTTCTTTCTTGGGTCCTCTTGCACAACTTTTTTCAGGGGAGTTACTGCATCCCTGGTAGCTATGGCAAAGTAAATTGGTATAGAAACACTACTGATCAGAAGTGGTTTTTCATAGGCCATCTTAATCTAGGACATGCAATATATCCCTGACAATAGGACAACAATTTGCTCGCATTTGACGGTGAAGAAAATATGTTTGAAAGTACGCAGGGAACTAAAAAGGCACCCACATGCGTAAAGTCTCATCCCCGTGTCTGAGTATGTTTCTTAGAGGGTAAGCAGGCCCTTCCAAAAAGAACACCACCCCTGAAAAGTTGGAAAAGTGTACCAAACGAGTTCAAAACAGTGGTAGTCTGCGGGGGTGTTGCTGTTTATTGATCCGAAATACTCCGAAATGAAGCCTGAGGTCTTAAAAACCTATATCAACTAAACTGACTAAACTTCACTTTTGGGCATTCCATGCTTTTGCAGGTCAGCATCTTCCAGGTTCTACTGTATCTTCCCAATTTTTGGTGTCAAACAAAACTCCACCTGGACTCGGAAAATCATTCTATGAATCGTAAGTGGCTAAACACCTTGATCCTCAGTCCTCCGGCTACAAAGAGCCACCTATCAAAACCGTTTATCATTATTCTCGATCCAATATGTTTGATAATATCATCCCATTTAGGGCTATCCTTGCCGGGTAAACCCCTGTCAGGGTTGCCCCCAACATCTCAAACACCAGGGAGCGAATTGGATCAATAAGACAATAAGAAGCGAAATCATCAATTTACCCCCCCCCGTTTGGCCACTTAGGTCGGAGCAACCGGGTCTTATCTACCCTGGGGTAAACGTTTAAAACATGGATGTGGTTTAAACATGTTTCAACCCACCATGAATGTAGTTCATTTCCCTAGGGAAACCATTGGTTTTCCACATCTTTGTGTAGCTTTACCCGGTCAACAATGGGATGTTAATCCAACATACTTCAACCAGGGGCCGCCTCATTGGCAGCGCTTGAAGCATCTGAAATCCACAAAGGAGCTTGCAGAAATGTCTGCCGCAGCCTGCGACAAAGTGGGATTCGTGAGGCCTAGACATAGCAACCCCTGGAACAACAGCTTGAAATGGTGGTTTCACAGGGACAATCATTTTTTTGTGATTCTAACTACTGTATAGTACTCATTCAAAGGTGATTTGCCTTCCGGTGTCATCAAACATGGCTGGGAAATCATCTTTTTTTTGAGGGGAGTGGTATTTAACTTGGACAATATTAATCTGTAATTGCGTGATTTTCCGTTAACATGTTTAATTACTGGAGAGTATCTACTTACCTGCCTTCAGGTTGTAGCTTGGGATCTCAACCAGAAGGACTGGGGCTACATTCAACTGCGGATCCATTGACCCCCAACTTACACTCATTGGGTGAATCGCCTAGATCGTGATTATTCTAAATTATCGTTGGCATGCCCCAATGTCGGATAAAAGTTATTGGTGGTTTCAACACCCATGAAGAAATATTAGCCAATGGGGATTCTCATCCCATGTAGGAAGGAACACACAAAATATATCAACATATTTCAAAGCACCGACCAGAAACAATGGTTTTAGAAAGTTCTATATTTTGTGCTGCCAGCACTGTCAGCAAACTATTGTCTACTTGGCCACCTGCATGGCGACACTGTACCCCATCTCCCCTCGGCGCCGACGGGACCTCTGTGTGATGACAAATGGGTGCGGTCCAAATCTCCTGAGGCGGTTTTAAACATTGCTGGGAATCCAAATGCCACACCACAACTCACTTCTTGAACGGTGTGCAAGCGTGTTAGCCCACGTGCAACCCATCTAGTTTTACAAGTTTGCTTATTGGCATAATCTTGAACAATAATGAACAACATATGACAGATTCTTACAGTATGCAAAACAAAGTTTGCGTTTTACCAAGCGTGGGTTAGCAAGCTGGAACTACCGCTGCTCTAGCTCTGAAACTGGGACGTGGATATTGCAATGGTGGATCTATTATTTGGATATCAAATTGTGTACATTTTATGTATATAGATACCTTTCACAAAAAACATCAAACATCGAAATAGCTTTGCCATAGCCTTGGGTGGATGTTTGGTTTGAAGGGTATTACAAGAATATGAAATAATATGAACCTATCATCGTCTCCAAGACACACAGGGCCTACTATACCTAAAATATGCATGGTCTGCAAAGCATTTGGGGAATATAGGCCATTTTGGGAAGATCCCCTTACAACATGTGTAGTGAGGTTGTAGTAAGGTCGCTACAATCTACAAATACATACAGATTGTGCCTATAAATATAAATACACGCACACACACACACTTATATATATATAGATGTATATATATATATATAATATACATATACATTTACATATATATTATATATAATACATATACATTTACATATATATATATAGAGAATATACATATACATTTACATATATATATATATATATAATACATATACATTTACATATATATGTATATATACATATATATATACATGGGTAAATTATAATAATTCACTAACCTGAAATAAGGCCTTCTTCTGGATGATTCCCTATACTAACCATATATTCCAGTGAGGTCACAGTGAGGTCGTTATAATTTACCTATATATATATATATACATATATATATACATACATATATACATATATATACATATATACATATATATACATATGTACATATGTATATATATATATAGATACATGTATGCGTGCATGCATGTATGTATGGCAAAGTACTTCTATTTTAAGTACCTTGCGTCCATGGTGGGAAATGTGAGGACACATGTGAGGACACAAAGCCTTCCACTGGGTACTGAGCACATATGAGTCTCGGTTTTAATGCAAAAGGAGGAAACACATGTACATGCGGGCATTGAAGACGCACATTTTCAAAACGTACCCCTGCTACCTCATTAGGGTGTCTAAAAATGCGGGAACAAAAACAATTATTATAGCAATGACATGATAAACCATTGAATTTGGGGAGTACAGTACAGAACCCGATGTTTCCAGACACACCGACACACCCACTTATCTGCAAAAAGCTTACCCATCCACGGCCAACCAAGCCGAGTTTCGCAACGTTTCTCACGTGTCCGGAATTCGAAGCCATAGCAATAGCTCTTCCAGTTATTGCACATCCTGGGGCTGTTGGGCCGGACCACTCTGGGGCCCCATGAGAGTCAAAGAAAGGTGATAGGCAAAGACATCCACAGGACTTCAAGTGACACCGGTATATGATGGTATATCTATGTATATATGATTATATATGATTATATATGTATGTTCACCTGGCATACCTGGCACAGGGTCGCAACAAATGGATGATATCTTGACCATCAAGAATGGCAACCTCCAAAGATTCCAGGGTTGTTTTTTGAGCACCGGGGGTGGCGTCACGCATCTTTGCTGGCGTGGAGCAGCGAAACAGCTCGAAGCTAGTGGCCGACCCCGGAAATTCAATGCATCCCACTTGGCAACTGGTCAACAACTTACTTGAAGAAATAGTCAGAATTGAGGATGGCCATTTTGAGGTGAGTGTTCATTTCATTTCAGGGGTGCCAAATGCCTTTGCATTTGCATAGCGCATGCTTTAGCATGCCGTCCGACTGATCGCAGGCACTTCTCTGACTCTGTCCTGTCACGTTGCTGTGCGTCACAAGTCATGACAAACAAAATGTATTTGACCGACCGGCCAGAACAAAAAACCTATGTCTATAGTCTATAATCGTTAGCATTTATGTCGATGCCACATGACACTGATGACATCTGATGACCTTTGATGAGGAAAAACAGGACGGAACACGGAACACCAACACACCAAGTGCCCGGGAGGGGGGTAGGCCTCCCAAGCATCATCTATGCATGGTCAAACCACAGTTCAACAAAATTAAGAAACAACGCCTTGCGATGCTCAAATGCTGCAATAACACCCCAAATACAAGCGGTCTCTTGGGACCAAAGCATCCAAAAATCAAGAAAATCATCTATGAACAATTGATAGTGATTCGTGTCCACAAGGGTGTGGATGTTCAGTGCCAACATTTCAAGGTTTCATCCAACCATTTCTCATCCATTTTCCAATGGGACCACAACCGGCCACCAGGCCACGGCAGGATCCTCAACCCAGGCGATGCCTAAACGATGCATTGGCACAGGCCAAGGCCCGGGACCCTCTCCGTGGCCAGCTCTGACTTGCAATGGTCATAACCTTGGCGAAGGATGGCTTGGCTGACAAAAATGGGATGACATGGATCTCAATCCCTTCATCTAGAAATGCTTCGTGTTTTTATTCCGCGAAATATCATGCTTTACAGGGACCTCTAGGTCAACTGCTGATAAGTCGAGCTGGGCCCTCGACGTTTACACATTTACATAATGAGGTGTTTCCTGCAGAATTTTGGTGGTTTTATGCAACTTTAAGGCCCTCGAATCAGTATCTTCATTTTGGAGATCCATGTTTATGGCTTTTAGGGGGATGGGAGTACTCTTAAACTGGATGAAGAGTAGCAGCAATGGCCGGAGGAAACCGCCCGTGATGTGCTGTCGTCATCAGAGGCCAAAAAGTGCTATAGTCATTGAATTGGTTTAAGGAACAACCTACAGGAAACCCGTTTGGTGGTAAGATTCCAAGCTCTAAGTTTCCTACAGATTTTGCCGTTAGTTCAACAATCCATTGATATGGTGTTTATTTAGTCACTGCCAGTCAAGACTCATAAGAAGTCCCCTGATACTTCGGGCATTTCAGGTCCATCTTTGTGAAACGCAGTTCGTGTAACCGCCATTGATCCATGACCTTGGAGGTCTAGAGGCTATTGGGTGCTCATCTCCCTGAGGCTTCTCAAGCTGGCGACCCAAGTGTCACCAAACTACACCCTTTTCAAGCGAAAGGTCATCTTACTATTTTCTTATTCTACCCTTTGACAAAAGTGTCTTGCTTTCAGTTCTTTCAGTTCTTTCAGTTCTTTCATCAGTTCTTCAAACTGGGATATATATATATATGATATATATATATATTATATAGTGCAGCTGCTGCGCCAGGGGGCCAAAAATGATCGTCTCGAACAGTGAATAGCGATCTGCGCCTCCGGTGGTTGCTAATTCACTAAAGATGGATTGGACTAAGGCACAAGGTTCACAAGACCTACTGAAAGAAACACAGCTTATTTTTCTAAACGCATTCTATTTGACTAGATAATATGGGGGGGACCTGTAAGCGTTCCTTGAAACGAAGTTGAACCACCTTATCCCAAAAAAGTCAGTGGGCATCCATGTCCACTTTTGGACATGAAATACATCCAAAACGGCCAGTTACAGTAATGGGACTAGAATCAAAGCATGACCAGCAAAGTGCTTGGCACAAGTGGATCCAAAGACTGCTGTGTACCACGCTGTGGTCCAGGCATTCCGCGTCTTCTGAGCCCATACACACCACCACAGCGTCCCTGAGAGATCTAAGCGGAGGTAAATCAAGACGTGGAAATGGGAAAATCATGGAACCAATGGGACATGTTCATGAATTGTCTATTGAATCTATTGCATTCTATTGCCATGATTGAGTGCCAGAAGATATGTATATATGTATATATATATATATACACGTAATATATATATATATATACATATATATACATATATATATGTACAGCAAATGATATTGCTTGATGTATGGATGTGCATCTCATCAATCGTGAACCAATGCTTGGGGACATATCCCATGCCATATAATGTAATACAACTGTTAACTGTTAACTAACCATGAGTATGAACCACTTGCTGAGTGGGATGATGTACATCCAAGTAGAAAGTACCTATGACTTCATGGGGAATTATGGCTCCATGATATGCTGCTTGCAATGAGGGCATCTCGCTAGTTCTGAATTTGAAACCTGGCACCAATGACTTTTCCTAGTCCCACCTGCCATGAGGGACATCTTTTGAATCAACCATATAGATAACAATGACATGATGAAATGTATGTATATAGATATATATATATATAATAAATATGTATATACATGATGCCCAGGTATTCGCAGCCATTTCTGTGAAGCTGTTAGGCTTTTTTCTCCGGATTTTTACCTCGAGAGTCTGACCAAAGGGGATGACAAACACTACTGATCTGCGACTAAATAGGTACTAGTCCCACTAGCCATAACCACCAAATGTGGAAAAAAAACACGCGGATATGTTGTTAGCTTAAACATGTAATAATGTGGTAAACCCTGTAATAAACCATCCCTACTTGCGGTTTATTATTGGGTATATGCCCCTATTTGGGCTGATGTGACCCCAAGTCATGGTTGGTTCATGGGATGGTTGCAGCTCCAGTTTCGGTGTGTTGCCATGGAAGTACGCTTCAGAACCTGAACGGAGGTCACAAAAACAAGGGGACTGAGAGTGCAACCCCAAAAAATGCATGAAAAACTATGTATGTATATATAATCTACATTAATCTACATCAATTGCAGTTATTCATACTTTCATTCATCCCCTTTCCCCAATAATATCCTGATGCTAAACATCCCCCGCAAACGAACCGCTCAGTATTGGATCTGCTCACTTTTTGGGGGCCCTAGCCGGAGTAATTATTTGATAATACTAGGGGAATCTCATCAAGAGTGAGGACCGGTTCTCTATGTCATAAGGCTTATGCAATGGAATATCCCATTGAAGTGTGGCCTTCTGGATTACAGGACATGGTTTATTTCATGGTACGAGAAAGGGACATATATGAGCTGCGACATGGGAACATGGGCCAAGAAGCTCTTGATTTAGGATTTGTCGCAGCTCCCGAACCCTAGAGGATGCTGACGTCCAAGACGCAAAGCGCCCAACTGCTGGTGTTTGGTGGTGGGGCCACTATCCCAATCATATTTTCCAGGGAAGAACTGGAAGAAACAAACAATAACCCATCACTATAGGTGGATCATGTGTCGCTCCTTACGCAAGCCTTGTATGTTTGGAAAAGTGTTGAACGCAAACATAATTTGATAACTAAGCACAAATCTAAATACCTGGTGGACAAAATGACATTGAATGGCCATGATACCCAATGGTACCCAGATGTGTATACATACATAGGTACGCATTGATATAGCTCCATGTGGACAAATCGAAAGATAGACAGATAGACCAAAAAAAAGCAGTCAATGTACCTAGCAAAAAGATCTCTCAACCCAGGCACCCACGTGATGATAGATGGGCAGTGGCGGCACATGCACCACTGGATCGCGCGCACGGGTGATGCGGTACACAGAGACGCTTCTATTGAAGACTTTGGCCTCGCAGTGCTGGGAGGATCAGCAAGTATCTTTCAAGAAAACATGGGCGGGGTCATGCGGGTTTACCTACAGATGTCGCCTAACATGGGAGATATAAGGAGATGTAATGTAACTGATTGTAACGGAAAGTAACTAGTCAATAAGTGGGATTGTAGCCCGGTTGTGAGTGGAAGAGTCCAGCGGGGGTCTTACTAAGCGGGATGATTCTCCAAGCTCTAACGTGGCAAACTACAGTACCAAAACCCCAACTGTTAAAGAACAAACAACAATGTGTCTATGCTGCTTCTCCTCCTCAGGTCCTGAAAGGTTTCAATAGCGAACCAGCCAAAAATAGATCTTAAACTTATCCCATCTTATCCCCATCAATACTCGGGTTTGGAGCAAGGGTACCCAAACTGGAGGAAACTAAATGAATAGATCTACAAAAAGGCCTCGGAAAGGGAGTGTACCCAAGACAAGGTCTTGATTGGCGCAGCACCTTGATTTTCGGTATTCAAAACGACCATGAATGGCAGGGAGGGTTCTTGGACATAGTAAATGTATGAGCTCATAAAGTGACTTCCATGACTGCTGTGATAGACTTGGTTGCAAAAGATGTTGACCTGTTAAACCCTCTTGTCCGTAGCTTCTGATCTATGTAAACATTATCTTTAATATGTATATATTGTAAAACTCTTACATCTTTTTCGTTTTATCGGAAAAGAATGGAAAAGACTTAGCAAAATGGTTGAAAGCTAAGTGGTTGTAGTTGGACATGCCTTGGCAACCGACAACCATTCTGAAATCATCATATTTTGGGATGGCCCGCCCCATAGCCCTTGCAAACAGGTCAATCAGGTCGTGGCCAGGCTGCAAAGGCATCGTGAAAGGCATCGTTCCCAATCCGTGGCGATGCAAAGTTGTAGGAAAGTCCAACGCTATATCCTCGCAACTGCCTCAGCCAATCTCCGCGCTGGGCCTTCCCGATGTGTTTTTGTTGGTGTTTTTCAACCTTGAAGCGGTCCTTGGGGTTCATCATCCCAGCCAATTCCAGAAGTGGTATGGTAAAGTGCATGATTGTACTTACTGACAGGGGTAAAGTGCGAAATATGTGGCTTAAGCTACTAGATTTGGATGATGATGGATGATCTGAAGTTGTAAACCCCAAGAATGTCAGCAGTTCCCTCGTCGCATGGGCTTTCTGCGCAGGAGTTTGGTTTGGAGTTGGGCTCCAAAATAAGTCCTGATTTCACTCCTTGCACAGGATTATTATCACTTTCCCTACCAAAATGGCTGTATTTAGGGGTATACCGGGCACCCCCGTATTTTTAGACACCCACATCATTTCACAAATCTTGGCACCGAAACCCAATCCGCAGAACATGCCACCAGGTCACAACATGTACATGGCCAGGGTGGCCACAGCAGCGCCAAGGGAATGTCCAGTGAGGAGAATCGTTCCTTGAGGCGTACCTGCAACCCAGCATCGAACGGGGGGCCCCGGGAAGAAAAAGTGTCTCAACTTCCAGCCCTTCTACCGCAAGGAGACGTAAAACATATCATACATCTGTATATTGGAATAGGCACTGCAATTTAAAAAAAACAACGACCAAAACCTACGGAAATCTTGATGATAATCCAAATATTCAGAGTCCAAATGATCCGAATATCCAACATCATCCAAAATCACGTTGAAACATTTGGATCATTTTGGAACATAAAGAAAACAGGTCAGACATCCCTACCTGGGATGCAGCCATTGTCGATGAGCACACGCCTTAGGAGGCCAGCGAAATCATGGCCGACTTTGCGACAGAAAACATGGGGATTTCCGTAAAAATGGGGATGTGATGGGTTTCAAGCAGAACTAAGTGAATTTTCACACGATTTCACCATTCCAAATTGATAGCAAACAGGGATGCCTGGATGATTCCAAAGGAAACTCATTCAATTTTCCAATGATTGTCACCTCTCCAAGCGGGTGGACCATGAGGAGTGCCTGCCATGCTGCTATCAAAAGCTGCAAAGTGGATGAAACTCCTCCAAAATCACCGAAAAATATTGGCACAGGTCGTAAATCGTAAGGGTCTCAAGCCCTGTGCCCCTTAAGTCCCTGGCAACAACCAGCCGCATGATCACAACCTTCCAACCCAAAGCTCGTTGTGCTGCGCAGGCACTCAACTTTGCTTTCGATCCCGGTCCACACACGCCAAAATCCGTCAAAGACTTGGCAACCCTGGCAGTCCTGACACGCCAGGAGCAATGGAGAGAAGCGAGGTGGATTCAAGCGCCATCACATCTAGCATGATGTACAGCCTGCTAAGTGTGCCTTGAATGCCCGGGACCCCTAACAACCACTCAAAACCAGAAAACTCAATGATGCTTAAAAGCCAGCAAACGGCAAATTTCACTTGCCTTCGCATGTTGTGCGGAAGATGTGAAGCAAGCAGAAATTCATGCAGGGACCATACACTTAGCTGGCAAATGCATCCATCATATTCCATCATCATCCATCCAAGTGCTCAAAAAATGCATCCAAATGCCCATGTCCAACATGCATTGTCGAGAATCAACACTTAGCAAAACGCACTGTCGACTATCTTGTCAACTCACTCGGGGGGAATCCATGTTTCTGAGATTAAAATTTGGAGTTGTTTTGCCCATGATGTGAACCAGTTGTTCATGAGCAAGTTCCCCCCCGTTCCAAAGTCTACTTTTTGATTTACATGTTTCACTAGTGACTGTAATTAGATAATAAAGATGATGTTAGTTCACTTTTGCTGTCATGCAGAGTTGATCTCACAACGCTATCTTCCGAGACCTGAATCGGAACATGCACAAGCAACCTCAAAAAAACATGAAATTGGCCAGTGTTTGATGAAATCCTCTATCTATATAGTCGCTATTAAGGTTGGTGATATAATTTTGGGATAACGCTCCCCTACTTCAATCACCCCGGTTTCATTTGTTCTGTCCGTGCCATGGCCCGGTGCCGCTCCTCATGGGGCAATTCATCACTCCAAAAGAAGGCGTCGTTCAAGGCGTTGGTGAAGGTTTTAGAACCTGCAGGCGGCACCAAACTATATATTGGGGATCAAACGTGGCTAGCTGGGAAATCCCCGAACTAAGTGAAGTTATCGATGGATGATTTTCCATTGTGATGTTTGACTACCAGAGTGTAATGGGAGTTAACTATCAAAAATGGGGAATACTTTATATGAAAAACAAACATCTTGGGGATACTATATTGTTTTTTCTGGAGAACATGTGTATAACAAACCACTAAATGGAATGAGGCTACATGATGGGGATTTATCCGGTAAAGATTGGGATATGTAATTCCTTTCCCCCATATCAACCCAATCAAAAGATCTTGTACTCAACCAGAGTTTCCAGGGGAGCATTGAGCATGAGAGGACATCAGAGGGGAGGGATTAGCACTGGCCAAATGAATAAGTAAAACAAATAAATAAATATGCAAATAAATAGATAAATGAATACAGTAAACAAATAAGTAAAAATCAATATAGATATACAGATTATACACATGCTAACAAGAATGATGAACCTGCCAATCAAAGATGTTGTGAATCGGGTCAGTTAAGGGTTCCCACATGTCCAGCAAAGCATCTGCGTAGGGGTCACATTCTATTTGTTGTTCTTATTTCAAAATGCAAAATATCAGAAAGAAAAGCGGGTAGATCATGACAAAATATGTGGAATGTTCCAGTGAAATATGTGTATTTATATATACCCTCCGGTACTCAAACGTGGCAATTGGAAATCCCCTATAAATGAATGTTTTAATGGGAACATCATCTAGAAATTGTGGAATTTCAATTGCCATGTTTGATTACCTGAGGGTATATATATATAATTCCGCAACTCCAGATCATACGGATAAGTAATGATAACTCCCAAATCAAACAAAACACCAACTTGGAGGTGGTTTCCGCCACTCCTACTTAGCAAATCCAATAAGAATCACCTTGTTTGGCATGTCTTGTAATGCCACAAATAAAACTAAGTCATTGGGCAAATAGGGCATCGTTTATCATTGGGTTTGCCGCCACTAACCTATGAATCGTGTACATCCATGTTCATCCATGTTCTGAGTTGTTGTCACCCACTGTATTTCAGCTATAAGGGTTGCTACCTGCATATGAACATTTACTCTATGTAATATTAGGTAATTGTCTCATCATATCCCATCATCTTTCCCCTACTCTTGATTGCGTACCTCCGTATTTGTCATATTTGTTGGTTCAATCCCCCATGTCTGAATACAAACCCTCATGCTGTTGATCATATCCCTGCCAAAATCTATACTACCATTATCCCTTCTTTTAATAAAATTGCCATCTCATGTTTTGATTATGTGCATATATATATATATGTATACATAGTCAAGTCTACCTTCATGTTTGCTGGCTCAGTCAGTCCAACCAATTATCCTCTTGTCATTTACTAAATAAGGAATGGAACATAGCCCACGTAGTTCGACGATTTACCTACTTGTTTCGAGTTAAAGCGTCTTCTTATATAGTGATTCATGTACGCTATCAGTAGAAAGGTTCGTTGAACATCGCGATGGTTTCCATAGCTATGTCAAAATATCAGAAGATAAACCCCAATTTTTTTCCATTCAACCCCAGGAATGATCGATTTGCTGATGTTTCACCATCATTTTTTTCTTATTTTCATGGTAGACACCAAGGCCCCCAAGTTCCCTGCTGCTTTCCACGCCTCGGATGGACAGCACGCAGCCGAAGTCCGCCGCACTCGCTGGCGGCACCGTTGTGGGCGCCACAGCGGTGCAAACGTGGTGTGAGGCACTCGCCTGGGGTTGGGATTCCAGGGAGCCCCTAGCAGTTGAGCATTACGATCCCCACAAGAAAATGGAAAAGTAGAGTTCTCTTCGGGAACTATTATGTGTATATATATATATATGTATATATAATATGTATGTATGTATACCTACCCTCTAAGTACCTTGAAAGATGGGGTATTATAGTTGTTTTGAGCCGGCTACCCATTTCCATGGGGGCTTGGAGGGTCTAAGTACCACGAGGCCTCTGAAGTTGAAATACTTTATCCATCTTGACAAGGCAGGGCCCCAGTTTGTTAGCTAAGTTGTTTTTTTTGGCCACACACATATATCTACATATCTATATAACATACGAATATATATATATATATATATTGCATATCCAGCTATAGTTAGTTGATCGAGGTGTATAGCCCAACTAAGAATTGGGGAGAGGCACCACCCTGCAGGTAGTAAGTGGTTTGCAATCCCAAAATAACTGAGGAGATAATCCATATATATCCATATATGATTCCATACAACTGCATGATACTATGATCATTGCCTATCTGGGATGCCCATACTAATGTCAATCCTTCAATATTTTTATAACCCTGAAAAGACTGGACTACTACCACGATTAAGAAAATGACCATACAGACTACCCATCACATCTTCGATTGATGTGGAATGATGTGGAAAACGATGTTGAAAACAATCTTTTCAGGTATGGAGGAGGGGAAGGATGAGGAGAAGGGTAAAGTTCCTTTCAAACAACTGGATGCAAGACAAGACTTGCACTCTCAATGCCAAACCACTGTTTGGACGCTACATGATACCACTACCTCATCCACTACGAACTCTACCCGAATCAATGTGAATCTTGATGAATATTGTACCTGTGTAAAGAACTGAATGTGACCCTCAGGCAATCCCTGCCCTCACCGTTCGATCCAAACAGTCTTCCGGCTGGTGACTAGCGACTAGCTTTCGCAACAACTTTGATTGGTGGAGACTTTCATCAAAAGCATTGAGAGTCAGCCTCTCAGGCGATTCCAGTGCCTTTTCTTGAAACAGCTGTGGGACTCGCAGTCACAGGAGTCGCCATCGGATCCCTTGGGCCCCCACATTTATGGCGCCGCGGCATTCGACTGGGTCGGCATCATAGCCAGACCTCAGGCAATGGCGACGAAAAAAAGCGACACCGATGTGAAAACATATCATGTTCATGGATCAAAAAGGAGCCCTCCAGCAATCGCATCTGTGTGTATCATCTAGATTTATGATTGTTGAATATTGAACGTTATTGATGGATTACTATATATATATATATGTTGGGGTTTCAATACTAAAATGGTCTAGTGACTAAATGATTGGGGGGTACCCCCATGACTTAGGAAACCTCCATGTATCATGATGTGCATATTTTGCTGCAGGAGACCTATTGATCATTGCGAAGACAAGGCCTTTGACCGAGCGGCTCACTTTTCACGATTTTTTCAAGTTCCAGTCGCGCAACATGGCGAAGGGCCTGTGAAGGCGCCTGTTCACAGGCCTGGCTCATGCTGGGAATACACTCACAATCCCTGTACAAGACATGTGGATGACATCATAGTCTCAGCCCATCTCAGTTCAATCCTCTTGATCTGCGTCATCCTCTTCTTCACCTTCCTGCAAGAGTGCCTGTGGGGGTCCATGAGCGAGACTTTTGCGCGCCGCTTCATCCATTGAAGGTGGTCGCTTCTCACTCAATCTCTTCAAGAGCACCCTGGGATCTTCACCAAATCGTTTTCGGAGAGCTTGCTCGACCAGAGCCACCGAGGGCAAAAGAGCTTCATCTTTCACATTGGCAGAGGAATCCGGCAGCTGCGTGAATTTCTGGCCATACTCCACCTGTTTGCCTTTGGGGGTCCGATAGTGGTTCGCAACTGCCATGTCCCGCTCGGCCTTCAGAGAAGTCCCAGGAAGCGTCTTGGTGCTATGAATGTGGGGATCCATGGCCAAATGCACGTTGCAAGCGTACTTCGGTAAGGCTTTGGTGTGTGAACCCCTTTCTTCTTGCAAACCAGCTTCACGCCACACTGATGCGATGTCCAATTGCTCAGGCCCACCTCGAGCAAAACGGCACCGGTCGAATTTGATGGCCTGGATCTTCTTGCTATCATCCTTTTTGTGCTTGATGATGGCATCCCAGGCTGTTTTCAGATAGTCCTGCATGGTTATTTTGCCCCCAAACACAGCCACATGGCAGCCACAATCAAAGTAACAATTCAATTGACCATATATATTCACACACACACACATATATATATATATATATGTGTGTGTGTACATATATATATATATATATTTATATGTGTGTGTGTAAATATATGTATAAAAATTGTATATATCCGCACATTATGTCGTATCGTGATTATTAATTGGTTTTGATATGAAATATGGATGCAACCAGCGTGAAACATTCCTGTTTCAGCCTGTCCTGTGGCACCTTGCTTCCGGGAAAGATGTAGCTTCCAGTGATGTGGATGTACTCGTCCACGTCAACGGAAGGAAGCAACCAATTGGCATGGTTCTTGGCCCTGAACAAACAATCGCGGATGACATAGTGCTGGCGCACCAAAATGCTTGCTGGGTAGTGTTCAAAATGGATCCTTGAAGCCAATCCATCTCTCAAGTAGGGTGTGAAAGCCTCCTTGGCTGCCTCCTCCGTCCCCTGGAAAGTGTAGAACAAAAAGTGCTCCACACCATGCAAATGGTGAAACTCCAGCCATTCCACGACCTGTTTGAAGGGTCCGCTGAACACTTCACTGACACGTCGTGGGTCTGTGTTCACAAAAATATCTCGCACACATGCCATTGTGCCATACTTCTTGTCCAATGGCTTATGCTGCACATTGAGTTGCCCCAGAGCTTTTCCCTTTGCATCCTCCAAGAAAACCTCAAACTTCACCTTCTGTGCATCTTGAGCAGGCCAATCACATAGGAGATAGGTGTGGGCTGGGGTCCACCGCAGCTGGGCCCTATGAGATCCACCAGGTCCAGTGCAAGAAATCGGATTCTTCTGGAGGTAAGCTTCTAAGGCATCGGACGCCGTGTGATCCCCGCCCCGCAGCACGGGGTCCGGCACCAGCGCAATGTGATTTCCATCTGCTCCGAAGGTGGGAATTGCGCTGATGATGGTCAGATCCACCTTCGCCTGCAGAGAAAAGCGCTGTGGCCGAGGTACACTGGCTAGATCTGCTGGACTTTGCCAAGAGCCACCAGGGCTCTGAGGGGTTTGCTCCATGGAAGTCACCTGCAAGAATGAATCTACATCGCAATCTGATCGAGTAGTCTGCTCTCCTTGGGCGATGGCCAAGGAGAAGAGTAGCACCAAAGTGAGCGCCATGCCGTGTTAGGCGGGCATACGAATATTCGGAGTAGATAGAATTTGAGCGTCTCGAGCCAAAGATCAGATGGTGTAATAATGGTACAAGAAACTAATGCGGTAAACCCAATCACCGTCCACCAACTCACCTTGGCATGCCTTCATTGCTTTGTGTAACACTGAGATGGGTCATGGAGTTAGTTAAGTGGTTTGTAGCCCCTGATGAATGAGTACAATTATAGTGGATCATTCGCTTCATTGCCCATTTAAGCATGGCACCAACACATGGTAGCCTTTCAAATGCAGCCAAAGCCGCTTGCAGCAGGCATTGCCCCCGCCGCACCAATCGCAGAAGCCACCAGCCTCCCGAAGCATAGGAGTTCTGCTCGATTTTTAGTCAACTGGAGGAATGGTGTTTTTTCATGGGATTTAGTTGGCCAAGTTGTAAATAGTTTCATTGTTGGGTGTTAGATGCATCTCGAACTAGCTGATGAGGGCACCACCTTGCACGAAGGAATATGTACTACTGTAATTATATAATATGGGAATATAAAACCAACAATACCCATTATAAGATAAAGTGGATAAGAAATCCTCCTTTTCTTTCTGTTTAGTGATTGGTTTTGATAGGGAGGCTTTCTTGACCAGCAGAGGTAGGTTTTCCTCCATTTGCGTCATGACCATCATCCAATTGTGGAGTTGGTTGTTCAGCCAGCCACTCACCAAAAAACATAATGAAAGCTGAACGATATCATCATCTTTAGGCCTAGAAGCTAGGATGGAGAGTCAAACATTCTGGAAAGAAACTGAAATGACACCACATAAGTTAGATAGTTTTAACTATTGGAAATGACATGAACTGATTATTTAAATGACCAACCAACATCAACCAACTATTACTGGGAGTCACTGGGATTCATCCAAACGATTCAATTGGGTATAGGCGGTATAGGGATGGTGACCCAGTGGGGAAACATGGGGAAACCATGGATGACACTGGAGCCCGCACCGCCTTCCCACAATAGATCCAGCAATCTTCGTGTTCGTGCTGCACTGGTACCTTTGGCACCTGGGTGCATTTCTGAACGATGCAAGGGGGTCAAAATAGGTCAAATGCAATCCTTTTTTTTTGCCCCTATGTACGCACACGTTATAATATATATTTAGATATATACATTGCTTATTTATTTATCTATTTATTTGCTTATTTACTTATCTGTGTGTGTGTTTTTTTGTGAGCGTGTGTATGTGTGTGTGTGTGTGCGCATGTTATGTATATATATATATATGCAAGTATATATATATATATACTATATACACATGCATATAATAATGTATATACTGTATACATACATGTCATATTGTGACATAACCTCTGGAAGATCCCGGTATGCTATGGCATTCTTCACGCCCTCTGACAAACAAATCGATGACTTTTTGTGTGTAGGGACCACTTTGGAACCAGGCTGCAATGGAACTCACAACTCAGCTGCAGCCAGGACGCCGGAGATTGAACTTGAACACATTCCTTAGCCACAGTGTGCAGCATACCGCTGTCTCCAATGACCCGACCCAAGGGAATTGCAGGACATTTGGAAGGCCGACCAACCAGCGGGGGAACTGACTGGTGTTGCCAATCCAAAGTTCCCGATCCAAATGTCATCGGCGGATTTCACTAGGGCCTTGGTTGTAGATCCCCCAATGATTGCCACTCCCTTGCCATCCAGCATCGTGTTGTTCGGCACCGCTGAAGCCACTGGCATTAAAACACTCAGCCGGATCTCCTGCCTGCGGGCTGATCAGTGGCCATCAGTGACCAACGGCATTAGCTTCAACAAACGTCAGGTGAAGTCAGGCATCAGGAATTCTGTTGTCATAGTACGGTGCAATCAGCTAACATGTTTAAAATTGAGGCGTGGTGCTCACAACCTTTCCCTCTCAAAGAGTGGAATGCCTACCAGTAAGGACCACTCCAGCCGGTGTCCATCTTTCCAGACGGAAGCTAACCCCATCCACCTAATAATATTAACCACCCCCCATAAACAATAGGTGGCTAACCCCACAACCACATAACTACGGAATAGTAGGGAAACTTAGGGGGGATTCTCAGACATTTGGCACAACATTCCAGGATTCATTGATTCAGTATCCGCGGGATTCCAAGCTTGGTCCACAAATGTGCCATGGTCAAGTTCCATGGGATATGGGATCAATATGCCATGGTCATCGATCCTATGAATAATGGTAATCCAAAGGTCAAGGCTTAGCATGGCGCTCTAACATGTTTTCTATAATTTTTGGCCGACAATGTCCCGAAAATGGTCTCCTAAAACCCCTTTTTGGAACCTTCCGGAAACCCTCTGAGTGCATCTTCAGAATTTAATTTAGAAAAAGAAGGTTACAATTCTACAAAGTTAAGGTGATAATTGTACAAAGTTAAGGTGATAATTGTACAAAGTTAAGGTGATAATTGTACAAAGTTAAGGTGATAATTGTACAAAGTTAAGGTGATAATTGTACGAAGCTAAGGTGATTGTTGTACAAAGTTAAGGTGATAATTGTACAACGTTAAGGTGATAATTGTACAAAGTTAAGGTGATAATTGTACAACGTTAAGGTGATAATTGTACAAAGTTAAGGTGATAATTGTACAAAGTTAAGGTGATAATTGTACAAAGTTAAGATGATAATTGTACAAAGTTAAGGTGATAATTGTACAAAGTTAAGATGATAATTGTACAAAGTTAAGGTGATAATTGTACAAATTTGAAGGGTACTATTTTCAAAATTTAAGGGTACAATTGTACAAAGTTAAGGCCATACAATTGCCGACAATTTAAGGTGACAACAAGCCTGTAAAGAGACCCACCAAAAGCGTGTTAGATCGACGTGCTAAGTCATGGCTATTTAAATCCCACCGCAGTTCGCCAATTGACTCAAGGCTTGAACGAGTCTTGACCCCAAATATGGCAAAATGGCTGACTTCGGTTTGCTTCAGGAAGCAAACAAATGAAAAAACAGATTCCTTAATCCATTCCACAGTTCTATCATTTCCAGTGGATTTCCCATTGGGAAAATGAACAATCATCGAGCAAATCCAAGGTCATTAAACCAATCAACTATATACACTCATATCATGTTCTATCCCCCCTTTCCCAATGGGAATATTACTGGATTTTCCTACGTTTCCCCATGAAAACCTCAATTCATAATCGTATTTCCGATGTTTTCCTGTGATATTCCCAGGATTTTCCTATCATCCACCCGAAAATCTGCATTGCTACGCTGCACCAGAGCTGATGGCCTCTCCCTGCCGGCAGCAGGCGTTCCCCACGCCGCACCAGTCGCAGTAGCCACCGCGCGAGCCGCAATGGCCCCAGCAGTCCTGGGGCAACTGGTGCATTAGTCACTTCTAACTGGGTCAGGAGGCGTATTGATGAATGTATTTCCATGGCTTATTATAGCTTTACCAAGTTACCAACTTATACTATTTACCACAGTTACCACAGATGGTCAATGGCTTAGTTGATGGATTCTAACCTATAACCTCTGAGAATCAAACATAGCAATGGAAAATCACGTTTCTAGATCAATTTATCACTACAACCTCCATTCAATTCGGTTATTTTCATGACTGGCACCTTTGATTACCAAAGGCTACTTGGGGGTGCAGTTCTAAGTGGTCAAAAAAAAACCCTAATTATCAAGCTTATATCCCAACTGATGGCTTTTTTCTTACCATAGTTCTACCCATTTGTTCCACCCCAACCTGCAACCCCAAGGGCCAACCCCAAGCTCCACGGCCCCCGTCCCCCGGTTCCGTTCCCCGCCATCTCCTGTTGACTCCGTCGCAGCGGCTGCGAGGGACGGGCGCTGGGCCATAGCCTGGGGCCGTCCAGGTACCGCAGGCGTGCGGCGAAGATGAAGGTGGAGTCCGCCTCACCCAGCTCCGCCTGCAACGCTGGATATACATAACATGTATATATACATATATATACACATGTGTATGAATTATATATATATATACATGTATGTATGTATGTATGTATGTATGGTATGTATGTATGTATGTATGTATGTATGTATGTATGTATGTATGTATGTATGTATGTATGTATGTATGTATGTATGTACATATATATATATATATATATATCTATGTATTCTAATGGATTTGTTGTTGTTTTGCGTGCAAACATGAAACACCATCAACAATCTGAACAAGTTGAAACAATATATATATATATAATATATGCATTTATTTATTTATATATTTACTGTATGATATTGTATGCATGTATGTATAGATATGTATATATATATATATGTAATTCAAATATCATATACCTCAAGATATGACTAAATATGGGTTCAACCAACAAGAATGATGATTTTACCATCGAAATAGGAGATGTTACCATCAAACATGGTGATTGTGTTCCCAGCTATGAAAGCAACTTGGTTGTGTTTATATAGACCTAAAAACAACTGAACTCAGCTCATCACCCCGTGGAATGCCAAGCCGCTTGCCGTACCAGCCGCGTACTGCCAGGTGCCAAGCTGAAGCCCACAGCGTGACACGCTTCGCAGGTCCAGTTTCTCAGGGCTTCATCGACACCACCTGAGCCAAAAGGTGGTGCCCTCGCTGTCCCCTCTAATTGATTACCCTGATACGAATATGGATGTGGAAAATCAACCCGTTGTAGATAATTTCCCTAGGGAAACCATTGGTTTTCCAGATCTCGATGAGTTTACCCTAGGGTAGTTTACAATCCCTTCACCCCAAGGTCAAATATCCCCATGTATGGTCCCCTAAATGTATAAATCCAAATGCACAATTTCTAAAGGGGTATTCAATATTACGGGGGAATGGATTAAACCCCAGTAACTACAAAGCTATCTGCCAGAAATCTCAGGTAAACTAGCTGTAACTGCTCAGTGTGGCAGTAGAGGTGATTGTTCTGAGCACGCCATGGGTTACAGCATTTAAAAAACAACACAGCACAAGTTTGGATGTAATACAATAGAACCACTGAAACTATTGTATACACTTTTGAGTGGAGCTGCACCCCAAAGAAGGAGGGTTGCTTGCTGATGTCGCCCATTCAAAAGATAAGTTGATAATGTTGATGGAAATAACTAAAGCAACAACAGTGGTAACAGCAATTGTATAAACCAAAAGTAAAATAGTAAGAATATGTTAGAATATGTTAGAATCATATAATCCATCAATAAGTTATTCTATATTCTGCATCAGTTCCAGTAAAGCACCTGGTGCATCCCAGGGGCAAAAGGCTGCCTGGCTCAGCGCTGCATAGGCTCGTGCCAGTGGCAAACTGAAACGTTCGCCACTGGGCACCTGGCAGCGATGGCCCTAATGGTGATGGCCCTCGGGGTGCTAGGTGTAGTGGTTTAATGGGCTTGTCTGCAAGTAGTGGATAATTACCACAAATGGCCATTTTGATAGGGAACATGATTCTAAGATGATCATAATCCATTGGAACTGGGGGTAATCTATTTTCAGACAAACCCAAACATATGGATCCCGATGAAACCCGAAGATGTCGTCACCTCCTGGTCACTCTGCCGCGCGAGTTGCAGCTTCTGTTGTAGGAGCTGCGTGCTCAGCGCCTGCACCTCGGACCTTGGGCGAGTGCTGGGGATCGCTCTTTAAATCTATTCGGTCATGTGGTCATGTGGGTAACTTTTGATGCTTGGGAATTGACGGGATCTATATAATTCATCATAACTGAATCAAAACTATAGAAACATGCAGAAGTAGGGCCTTCTGAACCATCAGCCAACCCACAAGATTCCAAAATACTCCAAATGATATCCCAAAAACAAACACATGTTCCTACCTTTTTCTCACAACTCGACTGGAACTAGATTTCCATGCTCCCAAGCAAAGTACCCTACACTTGCAGCTCAAGCAGCTCTTCTATTCCTTCCAGTTCGCAGTCATCCTCCCCTACGACGCACCTGGCCATGTCTTGCCCCGATCTGATGCCCGAAATTCTGGCTGATTGAGGTTGGTTGGGGTTCCTATAGTGGGTGGAGACACAATGAAACGCGTATCCAAATGTATCCATCCACAGACTTGAAAGATCTTGAAAGCAGCAAATCAACATGAATCAACCAGCAAAGACTCTGGGCACTGCGTTTCTCCAATTGAGCATGGTCTGAGCCAAGCACAGCCACAGCAGGACCGCAGCTGCTGCTCGTAGGTGTCGCTGCATTGCCACATGTAGTTCAGCTATTTCGATCCATGGATCGCCAGCACATGGAAGGGGTTCCCCGGCTGAGCCGAAGCGCTGCCAGAGAACGAGAGGCATCTCTGGAGTTTCAGGTGAACTGCAGTCAAAGAAACATCCAGTGGCTGGCACTTCTCCAAAATCTAGTCATCCCTACATCATCTTCCCGCACAAAATCGCCCCGATCAAATCACATAAAATCGCTGCACAACGGGACGCCGCACGCTGAGCAAGAATTCAGAGTTTGATCGTTCACGATCTGCCTCAGATCTGCCGGACGCATCCAACCAAGGGTCGGCTCCATCGCCAAGTTGTGTCCATGCGCATCTTGTGTGTGATGGGCCAAGGTGTCAAGGAACCTTAATGAGCAACAACAGTTGTTTCTGTGAAGTTATATTCTTTACATTGTCCTTGCAAAAACAACATCTGTAAAGAGGATCAAAAGTTCTGACTCTGAACTCCAAACTTCTTGCCAACGGCTTGGAGGCCCATCATCACATGCAGGGATGGAACAAATGGATAGAAATGAGGATGATTGAAACAATCAACCAGTTTTATTCGATGTCCTCCCAATTCGCCCAATAGAACACAAGTATACACAAGTTACAGTATAATTAATATAGAACTAAATTCATTCATGCATATTCTCTATGATCATTCTCTATGATCTCTACATTTATTTCGCCAGCTACACTTCCAATTATTGCGAATGAAGCCACCTTTCCTGCACTTGTTGGGGCTTGTAGCATTCCACTTTCCTCCAGCTTCCAGCAGCACCAAACATCTGCTGAGTCACGATGTGCCGTAGCCGTCCAGCGTTGTGTCTGCCTGTGGCGGCTGGATGGTTTCAACTTGCGCCATAAAGTGTCCAGCTGTCAAACTATGATGACAACAGAATACAAGAAAGCGGCAAAAAGCATACTGATATTGACAACATGTTTTAACACATGGTTATATTTGATATATGTGCTTCCAATATATTCTATATACTATCAAAACATTCAAAGAAACCTGTGGCTATCTGTGGCTACTGATTGAACAAAACAAGAACAAAACACTTGTGATGACAGGGACACGCCGGCATACTTGCACAGACCCATGCTTTCAAACACTTCCAAACAGTGTATGATTTCGCAACTTCACGGCCACTTGTCACTTGTATTGAATCCTGATGGGATGCAAGGGATCCAGCATAGCCAGCCAGTTGAATAACATCGCTGTGCCACTGTGCCAGATACAAAAACCTGCCAACATATGGAGACATGAAGAGAAATATCGCGGTGGCTTCCGCTCCATTTGAGGCTTTGAAGCTGACCAAAACCGGATCCTATGGCCGAGACCAAAGCTCGAAGTGTCCGAGACTACCCATTTCCTGATAAGCAATCCTCACATCATTAGATAAACTATCAACATGAAGATCAGCGAAGGTGGCAACTTTACCCATATTATGATTATCAATGGGCATATGATTTACCCCTATTATGATGATCAATCCGAATTTAGACCATCAACGTGAAGTTCAGAGGGGTCGGCAAATTGACCCATATCATGATGAGCAGTTCTCAAGATTAGACTGTCAATGTGAAGTTTGGAGGGGGTGGCGGATTTAGACCCATGTGATGTTGATCCATAACCCATTTAATATCACCCAGGTGAAGTTCAGAGGGTGTAGCGAAGTAGGGAGATGGGCGAACGTAGGGTTTGGCGCCAGCATATTACAGTAAAACATCATCCCACCTTTAAGTAGTCTCTCACCAACAGCGCATGTATCTCACTTTGATCTGTTCCTTCCATGTTTATATAACTCTCTGAAAAAAATCGAAGTATTCTTGCACGTTCACCCACCAATCATTCATCGTGTACCTTCAGTACCCATCACTGAGTCAGGTTTCTTGGTAACCCTCCAACTGCAAGGACCTCCCCTGGCCTTATCCCTGCGACAGACCGTGTGCCAACCTCGGCCCATGGGGCTCAGAAATCGCAGCAGTAGATAGAGGTGTTGATGGAAACATGCATGTTCATCATCGAGAAATAGGGATATCTTCTGCTGCTGGCTTGGACTGCTAGCGCAAAAGGCGTAATTGTACTGCAAAACATATGATCACTTTCAATCCCGTGGCATGGGATGTATTGTACTTTCAGAGATTTGGCTCCTGGGGCTGGATTCACAATATCTAGTCACTTCCTGAAGATCTCCGGGAACAGAGGGGGGAAATATCCGAAACATTGAAAAACCAGAAAGAACAACAAACTCTGAGCGCTGGATGGAAACAACATCAATCTGCCCTTCTCAGCCAAAGAACTTGGGGTTGCAGTTCCACTTATAAGTTAAGTGGATCTACAACGACTATTGTATACCAGAGTTACAGGGCTTACATTATATCCCAATGAGTTATTACCATGGTTGTAACCATTAAGAACCCCAACTGCACCCGCACTGCACCCCCCAAGAAGTAGCTAGCAACAACCAGGAGCCCATCCCATCTGTATGTCGAGGAGCCCATGGAGACATAGTCTCCAGCCAACGAAGCGCTAGAGTATTCCATGGCCAACTTAGTGGCAGAGGGAAAGCTATTGCCTTGACATGCCTTGATCCCACACGAAATCTCATCGATCAATATAAACATATTAATACTATATATATGTATATATGTATATTTACAATTATATAATATTATATACATATACATACCTAGGAAGCAATCCCAAAAGGCAATCCCAAAGCTATGTGCGAGCATTTGCCTATTAAATGCATATAATTCTCCAGCAATATCAGGGAAAAGGTTAGGCCTAAAACCCCATGACACGCAATTGAGACATGCTAAAACCATTGTGAAATTTCACTTATACAGTGGCTTCATCAATTTCAGTTCATCACTCCAATCTGTTGTCAACAAAGGCAAGCAGGTTCAAGCTGTGCATTGTGATGTGCGTATTAAGACACATGTTACATAGTCAAAAACTGGCTACGTTGGATATGGTCATCCCACCGTCATGTGGGTTTCCCCTTAGCAATTGGCAAAGAAAAAAACAACCATTGCTGGGGAGAGGCCATCAGCATCATCCTAATAGGGATCTTTACCTCTCCGCAGTGCCAAGCTACGGCTGGATGGAGATTCAGCAGGTCCTTCATGACGTAATCCCCCGACACAGCGTCCTGCAGAGCCTGGAAATATCTGCTGGCACCAAAAAAAACACACCTTTCTGGAGTAAATGACATGCATTTTGGGAGGAAACTTTAGTTGACATCTAAAAATCTTAAAATGTCGGCCCCAATGTTGATATAAAATCTAAACAAGTGAATATTCTGACTAGTCCGAGTTCAAAATACTGCTTCAGGCAGCAACAAATCTTGTAGCTGCTTTGAGATATGTAACACACGGGTCATTTCTGGAAGGTCTCCTCGGATTGTTATCTGCCACTTGTTCACTTTTTCACAACTGTCGCACAAAAATTGTATTCTACTCAGTATATACTTAGAAAATCTTTGAAATATGTTATGGGGCACAAATTGGTTCCCCATTCAACATGAGCAATAGCTTGGGTGACAGCTTGGGGTCTCCCATGGTCTCCCCATCCCACAGGATACCACAGGGCCTGGTCAAAGCTCTTCAAGGTTTCAGGCAAAGCCAATTTGTCTAAGGTTTCGCCTGACAAGGCCTGGCGGACAGGTAGGCGACCGATTCGCTTCCACTTTTTGGAGGTAAAAGAAATCACTGCGTGAGCATCAAGAGATATCAAAAGGTGGTGTGGGGTTGAACAATTTTACCAACATGAGACAGTGAGACATACACGGGCTTTGTAGCATGGCAAGACGCACCAAACATGGCTATCCACCTGAATTTGAGATCCATTTCCAGCAACTGACCTTACAACAACTCCAACATTGGCATTGTGGAATGTACACATATACACTATACCAATACATATATTAATCATTACCATTTCACATCTTTTCACATATGGTTCTGAATCAAAACCCCTAGACCCTACCCTAAGTCATAGCTGGTTCATGGTTCTTCCCCCAGTATGGTAAATTCATAGGTAACTTGACTTGACCCGTTGTGAGAAGTGCCACTCCTCCACATCCACAACAGCTTCCAGGTCGTTCCCAGGATCCACGGCCAACACCTGCGCCCAGTGCTTCCATCTATGCTGGGAGAAGTAGGTTTAGTATGGGTTGGTCCAGTTCGAACTGGCGCTGTAATCTTCTTTCATTCGGTATGTATGTTTTTTTTTGGGGTACGACATCCAATTCACTACAAATGGATGTATTTATTTTGGAAAATTGCAATTGAACGGGTTTATTATTCGGGACTAGGATTTATCTGACTGATTCCAGATGATGGATACTGATATGGGGTAATATATGAGTATGATTTCACATACCGAACATTACCTAACCATCTGTGATCAAAGAATGTACCAATATATACTGTAAGTATACCACTGATAGTGGAAGTGAACATGTTTGTTTCTATATACCCCATTGAGACCCCACTAGCATAAAAACAAGCCAAACATGGCCAAACTTTCTACTCGGTCCGGCCCGGCAGACCATTTAGAGGCCAGAGCAGTTTGGGGCCGCCCAAAAATCGCATCAGAAGGCACTTGAACCACACAATACTGGGTTTCAATTCAAACAATCGCGGCCGAACCATACAACATCATATAACTCATGCCAATGAACCTTCCGAAAATTGGTTCAAATCATGTAAAGCCAATCATCTGAGAAATTGCTGCTGGTGTGAAAATATGATCCCTATATATCCATATTTTTGAAGTTAGATCACCATGGGGTATGCATGATTTATTTTATGCTTTTATCTGAGACTTCTGTCGCCGTTCCTGGAAACAAAAAACCTGATATGTAGGTGATTCAATCCTCATACAATATAAATCCCCATAGTTGCCGGTCAAAACCCCATGTTCAATAGCTAAATCCGCCTGTCTCACAACGGTTGATGCATAATTCCCTGTCTCCCATGGGTTTTAAAGATCCCCACAAGAGACCACCCAGTGACTCTCAATTGAACGGCCCTGCCTTTGACACCACTGGACGGGTTCCAGGGCTGAAGGGCCTGGCGAACAGAGAAGCCGGGCCATCATTATTTGGACAAGGATAGCATTAACAATGAGTAATATCAATGATTTCACTGATATCAATTGATATCACTGTATAATGATGATAAGATTGGATAAACATGTTTAAAATAGTTTTGACAATAACATGCTAACATCACGAATCACAAAAAAACATAGTCCTGCAATAATGGTCAGACTCGGAAATTATACCCCCATCCCGGATAAACGGTACAATGCTGTGCCCCCGAGTAAAAGGTTTGTCCGTCACCCCCTCTAACGAATCGGATACATCCAACAGATATCCAAGTTATTGGAGTTTAACAAAAACAACTTGGCGAACAAACTGTGGACAACCTGGCAGCCGTAGTAGTACTAGAAGCTTGCGGGCTGGGGGGGGCACCTGGCAATGGTGGTATAGTTGTAGAAGTCGTCGTCGTAGAAGCAGTTACCAGCAGTAGTAGTAGCAGTAGCAGCGACAGCAGCAGTAGTAGTAGTGGTAGTGGTAGTAACCTAGCAACCTAGCAACCTAGTAACCTAAAAACCTAGAAATCTCGAAACCTAGAAACCTAAAAACCTAGAAACCTATAGTAACCTAGTGACCCAGTAACCTAGTAACGTAGTAACCTAGTAACGTAGCAACGTAGTAGAAGTAGTAGAAGTAGTAGAAGTGGTCGAAGTGGTAGAAGTGGTAGAAGTGGTAGAAGTGGTAGAAGCACTAGAAGTACTAGAAGTACTAGAAGTAGAAGCAGTAGCAGTAGCAGCAGTGGTCGTTGTCGTGGTCCTGGTCGTGGTCATTGTAGTAGCATAATCAATATGATTATTTCTATTGTTATTTTTGTTGTTGCTGTTGCTGTTGATGTTGCTGTGGCTGTGGCTGCGGGTGTTGCTGTTGCTGTTGCTGTCGCTGATGCTGTTGTTGTTGTTGTTGTTGTTGTTGTTGTTGTTGTTGTTGTTGTTGTTGTTGTTGTTAACGTTAGTCTGAAAAATGCCTATGATCTAAACATAATATAGACTACTATTACTTATTTTCTGATGGTGATGATAATGATGATGACATAAAGGTTTAGAATACGTTATATAATACACCCCATATCCCATCTCCGCCCACATTTACTCTCCTGCCCATCACTTGCACAATGTGCAAATCGCGTAGATCCATGTAGTTCCTACAGTACTTGCAAATGGATTGTGCATAGCCATTTGGTTATAATCAATCGTGGCACCAAGTAATCCACTCGTTGTAGATGATGTTCCTATAATTTCCATCGCCGGGTTAGATACCAGAGCGGTCCTCAAGTGGGACAGTGGAACAGCTCATTGTCATTTTCAAGAGGCCAATCATCATTGCTATGCTTCTCTGTCACTCACACGCATAGGGCCTGTCATCTGCCCGCACTTTGGTTTCTCAAGAATACTAGCGACTATTGGGGCAGGGACTCGAAAAGCATCCAAAGAAGTCCTCAGAGATAAATATTAAGTATACCTCTAAAAGGTGTTATCAACATGGACAAACTACCATAAACCACCCATAAATGCGAAACACGCCCCTGTTCCTCACTGAAGCACCAAACCCAACAAACCTGCCTTGCCTCATGATCACCGATGGCTTCGCATGGCCATCCGGGATCCCCAGAGCTTTGCCCAACGCGTCCTCCGTTTTGCTCTTGCACCTCAGGGCCACGCAGCTAGGAGCCAGGGATAGCAGGATGATGTGCAAATTCCCCAAGGTTCCTGTCTCCAAATTCCCCATCAAAAAAATAAAACATATGTTTGGCTACGTTTGGCTGCAGCAGGGGCATGTTGGAGCATTTTGACAGATCCACTGAGGGCTGGTCTGGTAGATCAAAAAGCTAAAAGGATGATCAGCAGGGCGCTTCTTGAACGTGATCCTGGCGAGCAAGGGTCAAAACCTGTTTGTAGAAAATTGCTTGTGATTGGTGGTCAGGTCATCCCTCTCCGTGCAAAAAATGAGTCATTAGTGTGGAGTTCATCACGTTCCAAACCAGGATGGACAAGTAAACAAATCTTCGAGCCACATGCCAAATGATGTAGGAAACTAAATATCAACCACCGTCCCATTCACCTTATGATTTCGCTTAGGGAGTCCAACAAATCACGGAATGCCAAAGAAAAGGGTTTGCCGGGCCATGCACGGCCTCTTCTTCAGCACGCTGACAACCTGCCAGGGAAAATCTACAGGAAATCATGGAATTGTCCGTCGAGTACCTTCCTGTACACGTTTACATAGATGTGGAACACCCACTATTTGTAGATCCTTTTCCTGGCAGAAATGACACGAAGAATAATGGTTAAAACATATTAAAACTGAACTCACCAAAGAAGTTTCGAACTCTTCGGACTGCTTCGAGGCAGTCTGCTGAGAGCCGCGGTGCCCGCCACCTCAGTTTCGAGATCTCGCAGCTCGGGCGAAGAGATGTTGTACTTTATCTGGTCCATCACCTGCAGTTTCTCAAATGGCTCTGAAAATAGGGATTGACCCCCCAGCTATCTTCATTTTACTAGGGAAAATGGTGATCAACCAGTGGATGGAATGGGGCATCCTATTCTCAAACACTCATGTTCTTTTCTTACCACAATGAAAGCAAGTAGAACAGGAGAAACACAGAAACACTCGCCCGGAAACGCCTCTTTTGCTGCCGTGGTGATTGCACATTGGTTGGCGCATCGCTGCAACCTCGCCGCGATTTTTATTTGATCCCAGCTGGGGATGGAATGTTAGTTGAACCTGGCTGGTGGTTTTAGAGATGTGTACTGTAATTTAAACCCTCCGAACAAATATCACTTATGGGATGTTATGGGGAATCAATATCCCAAAGATGGTTGACCTGGTCAGCATTGAAAACAATAATTGAAACTATTGAAACATGTTGAAACCACCAAGCAAGAACATGTTTCCTTGCAAAAAGACACTGCGCAAAAGGCACCCATTCCCCACTCCACATTACAGGATTGAGGACCAAGCCTTACACGCCAGAAATTTCCACTGATTCCGTCCGCGCACTTCTGCTTGCATGCTGGCCAGGGGCAAAAGAATGGACGTTAAACATTGAACAAACCAAAGGAGGAACCCTTGCATAAATCAAACACATCAAGTCAGATCACAAGTCTCATTCGATGGATCAGTGAAAAGTCAAAGGGAAAGTTCAGAGGATACCATGTTTTCTCAATCAGAAAGGGGTCCTGCAACAACCTTAACTGGGATTCACAATTTCTGGGAGGAGCCTGAAACCACCTGAAACAAGCCCCTGTAAGTCATGTCTGTTCCGCACGTGGCTTCCTCCCATTTCGGCCTTCCATTGGAGGACCCCCAGCTGGAATCTTGGCCATTTTGCCTACAAGGCATGCAGGAAATTCTGGCAGCGAATGCGTTGCAGTGAAGTGCCACAAGGAGATGTTCATGATATTTTTAACCTCAGGTATCTGCCAACAAATGGCTCTTCAATACACAACAATATATTGTCGTTCCATCTATCTATCATTGCAATTTTTCCAACACCACAGGTGCAATATCAAATGTGAAGTGAGAGAACCATCAAATACTGTACCCTCTGAACCCCTCCGGCAATGCCACCGGGCAAATCCCTTTGCCTGGAAACAACAAGTGAAATACAACCTTTCCATTGCCAAGGATGGAGTTGCAGTACAACATTGAAGGCAAATAGCACAGCTGAAACACAACAAACATGGTGAAAATGGAAAGGAGAACTCAGAGCAAAACCCTCAGTGTGACTGGTAAACACCGTGGTATCCAACATTTTTTTCCCTTCTATAGACGAAGCCAAGAGAAACAACAGTCGGTCCATTGGTGACACCTTCCCAGAAACTCACCAAAATCTCACCGCCCTGCCTGACTGTGGGTGTTTGCCTTGGCTTTTCCGTAAAGGATGTCAGCCAAACACCTACCCCCCGGAAATCAAACCTGGCAACGACGATGGACAATCTTGCATTCTTGAATGTAGACAAATATAACCTACCTATATACTGACAAATGTGCTAACAAATGTGAATATCTATATATATATATATGATGTCTACATGAATTCTATATTTATCCGTGAGATTTCCAGAACGTACCAAACCAATCTCTCAGCTGCTTCCAAGCGTCTTTCACATGCTGCTTTGCAGCCCTCAAACTCCACCACGGCCATGAACCCCGAGCTCGGGCATTTCTCCATACAATTCCTCGTCTCAACGTTGGCGCATCATGGGGCCATGCTGAGTGCAGGAGAGCTGCACAAATTTCCAAGACTTCAAGACTTGAGATAAATTTGACCAGTTGGGACATGTCATAAGCTTCTGGGTTTAAGAAAGGTGTTCACCATGAATTACAATTCACAATGTGTTTGCCAGATTGTGAGAAACGCTAGCCCAGCATTAAACAACTTCCCCCAACATGGTGACGTCTGCCAAAGTGTCTCCAGCGCAATGGCGGGATCTGGCTCCTGGATGTTGCAACATGACGAGGTGCAAATTATGGGCCACCCTATGTTAGTATGATCCATGACAGTAGCCGTTTATATCAGAGTATACACATATATAATCATGTCTGATCATGTGTATATATGTATACCTTTTATATTCATACACTTATCTATATATATATATATCGATATATTTACAGTATGCACATGTAAGCTACGTGTCTACTTATATCGGATCTTTTTGGAGGTGCATCATGGGAACACATTGTGCCAATCGGCCTGGTGGGTGGACATCAAACCGGTGAACATCCGCTACAAATTCACGTCCTAAGTTGAATAATGTGCGCAACCCAACAATAAACCTAGCAATTTAGGGGATGGTTACCACCATATACATCCATATACCACCTATTTCTGGTGATGACTTGGGGATGGTTTCTGGCATTGGGTTTACACAACGGACGAATCCCCAGGACGAATCAGTGGAGCCTTGGTCCATCGCTCCTCTTTCTCCTTCAGCCGCCGTGGCTTGGGACACTGAGCCATGCAGGCGTGGTTCGCCACTTTCATCCTCAGTGAACTGGTGGCTGGGGTGGTAGTGTTCATTCCCCACTTCCACAGGTATCTGCACCTCACATGCGCATCCCGCTTGCCATTCAAATCCCATTTTTGGTAGAAGGGACAACGTGCCTGATTTGGAGTGTCATCCAATAATGATTAGGCAAAGCAACCTGTTGTAGATGGGTTGGAACATGTTAAAACTGGGGTTTAGACTTGCCAGTGGTGTTTTTAAGCACTTTCGGTTCCTTGGGTTAGCAACCAAGCAGGGGATGAATGCTTACTTGGCACATAGAAGCAAATTCACTGCAGTAGATCTGCCGGTTGCAGAAATCCAATTTCGCCCTAGCCCTAGCGACACAACACCGCAAAAACCATGATTTCGCAGTAGATCTGGCCTTTGTGGGATCCCCAAAATGTGTCTGTATTTATTTTCGACCACAAGATGGGGTTACTAATCCCTCCCCCACAATATGAAAAACCACTAAACGAAACCATGGTGTAGCACTGTGGTCCGCTTCATTTTGGAACTCTTAAATTGCACTTATCAACACCCTATTTGCTATGAATCCCCGTTCGGGGAGGGTTATACAACCCAAAACCGCCCCAGGTTTGATGGTCAGCTGGGCCCCCCTGGCTGCATCATAGCAGGTGAGACCTGTCAGCGAATGGTTTGCTGTCTTTGCCTCGTTGGAAGGGTACAAGAACCACAAATGAAAATCTACACATAATATTACATATATATATATGAGATGTACAGTGTGTATGTGTATTTTACATTATTTGTTAAAATAAAAATGTGTTTGAAACAATAACTATATTTTTTGTACTTGTCACAAGTTTATTAATTTGATTATAAATATCAAATCATTTGAGGATGTGGCTCAACGCTCAACATTAAAGGGCTTTTGCAGCACATCCTAGAAAAGTAGACCCACACTTTACACTGGCTTGTATGTCTTTATATATATATATATAGATAAAAAATTGCACACGAATAAATATATATATATATATGTAGTACATGTATGTACGTATATATATATATGTGTGTTGATAAGCGTATATGTTACATGTATATACATACATGTATATAAATAAGTAAATATGCATATATACATTGAAGTACCTACATACACATACAAGCATACATAAGTACATATATATATATAATCATATATATATACACACATATGAATGACCCACCATTACAAACATGGTGATGTGTTTCGATAGCCATGTTTGCAAGAATAAACACCATTTGCTGACCCACTCCCAAGTTATTGGTGGTTCAAACATGTTGAAACTCTACGACAAATTCAAATCTATCCCGAAACCGGCGATCTTAGATCCATGCTCTCTAGAAGAACCGTATGGACATGGCTCAAAATTGAGGCATTGATGACACCTCCCCCCCCAAAAAAAAACAGTTGGGGGGGGGTACTTGGGGCTGCTACCATGGTTACAACCATGGTAAGAACCCCAACTGCTCCCCCAACTATGCATCACCAAACAATTTGCACCCACCTCTATGATGAAAGCTAGGCCCCACCTCTGAATGTGAGGGCAGGGCCACATACCAAGCAATCCCTGCGACCTCAGCAGGCTCACACTCAGGGTTTCAAGGGGCCAAAAAATCATGTCCAGAGAATTCATCAATCCCAAACTTGTTTTCAGGATATGGTTCACCTCAATCAAGGGGTTTCCACTTGATCAAAGGGTCTGGGTTGATGATCATGGTTCACAAACCTGAAATAAGTCATCATGGGGATGATGTCCCCTACTCGGGGGTGCATCCCAGTTAGTAACTGATTCACAAGCGACATATTACTGGGAGATACCCGGTTATTACCCACGTAGTGCAAGTTTGCTGCCAGCACCTCAAATACCAGGGGGAAAAACTGGTTAGATAAAGAGGTAACACATTGTTTCACTGGATTGGTTGAAGGGAAAATTTACAGGAAACCATGGATTTTCCATCAAATCTAGAGGTTTCCTGTAAATTTTCCCATTAACCAATCCAATGGTAAATGCCCAGTTCCCCCCCTGTGAATATCACTTGCCTATGATGGGTGAGAGGCCATCCTAGACCACGTCCTGAGACTCCGGCTGCCACCAAAAACAGGGCTGAAAGGGCCGCTGCAGGGCCTAAATCACAACAGGGAAAAGGGTGTGGGGAATCAATCCGCCAACATGAGAATGTACAATTTTCGAAGATGATCGCCTTCTCCTGGTATATGCTTGTATATGCATATTGTATCAAGCATGGTTCAATGGAGAAAAGGAACAACACAATATAACTTATAACACAATTACACAATCAACAAACGTAATATATAGATGAATGTCCCCTTCCAAATGATGATCGGCGATTGCCGTAACAAATCACCGGCGTAGGATACCCTGACCAAAAGGTTAGGGTGAAGACTGAGTAGGGGTGTTCTGGGCACCCAGGGAGGGTCTTGGGATTTTATCACCTGTCGCAAGTGCGAAAAGAAATTCGATCTATTTCAGGCATAAAAATGAAGACAAACAACAAGTAAAGTTCGATTTAATCTGATAGAACCAGGCCCATAGATATATGAGATACATCCAAATGCAATAATTGACCACCATAATAAGTAGTCACCACAATAACAAAATCCTAAATGGCTGTGTCTGAAAATTAGGCAATACCCCCGAAGTTGTGGCTATCAAATGACAGGGAAAATGATGACAAACCAGCGAATTGAAGGCTCGTCCCCTAGTTTTTCCCTAATCCTAATTTTCCCTTCATTTTTCCCCTAATGTTACCCTGAACAATTGGGTAACTAATTCTTCTTCACGCATCCCAAATTTGGTTAGCCTCCGGCCCTTGGCGCTGGCCTGACCAGCAGAATCGCTTTGGCTCCTGCCAGAAAGTGGGACAGAATCCAGCCCAACTGGTTCCCTGTTTACTGTATGGATACCCAGAGCTTCGAAGCGGTCCCTCCAAAACCACCGGATAGTAAACTATACAAGAATACGATTGTACATATACAATATATATATATATATAGATATAGATATCCTGTTGCATGCCAATGATATCCAATTGATTCACCATGAAACCAACATTAAAGCATCATTTTGAACTAGTTTGGTGTATAATCACTGTTTAATCACCTTTAAACCACCCAAAGTTGGGTGTTTTCACTGGTTCCCCGGGTTCAGACCGAGGGGCCATGAGCTCCCTGGGTTCTGCCAGCAGGTTGCGCATGTCGCCATCTTCCTGCAGCAGGATGAAGGTGAAAAACAGGGGCCAGTGGGGTCGTTGTAACTAACAAGGTTGGCCAACTCAAGCCAAGGAAATAGAGGACTTTCATGGATTGAGATTTCAAAATGATTTTGACCAAACAAAATTGTGCTTTAACAACGGGTGACAGCGGATGAATGGGGATTTTGACTAGCGAACTAGGCGAAAACCAGCAGTAGGGAGGAGAGGGCTGATGGAAGACGGATTTCATTGAAGAGTGTCGTGAGATTTGGAGTACCATCTGGTAAACTAACATAACTATGGAAATTCACCATCTTTAATAGGTAAATCATCTATAAATGGCCATTTTCCAATAGCTATGTCAGTTTACCAGAGGGTATTTGCCGAGGCAGCTCCGGCAGCAAAGCCATCTTCACCACCCCATGTTTAGCCCTGAGGCTGTTGACCATTGCTTTACCACCAGAAACCACATTTACTCGCTGGTACCTAAGCGCGGCTATGGAACATCACCATTTTTTTAATAGGTAAACCATCATAAATCATCTATCTATAAATGTGATAAATGCATGTATATATATATATATATGCATGTGCCATTTTCCAGAATAGCAAGCTGACAAATAAGCAGAAGGTATGCACCAGAACTTTCAACATCCAACCTGCTTTGGCCCGACCAATGCCTCAAGGAGGTCTGCACTTTGGAGCCGGCTGAAGACCGCCTCGAATGTGGCTGATTGTGAGGGCAAGGTCTTAGACACTATACATGTACTCATATGCTGACATTGACCCATAACAAAATGGTAAAACATACTGCAATCATGGTGGAGTATCAACTTGTTGATGGATTAATTGAGGGTCTCGGTGTATGTGTGTTATATATATATATATGTATATATGTTGATAAGTATATGTATATATGTATATACTTTTTTAGATATGTACGCACTTCGGATTGAACAAACGAGGCTTATGCATGTAAAAGTTGTCGATCACAAGGCCCTGGGGGATTTGAAGCAAATCTTGCAGGACGTCCGACAAAATGCTCACGGATTAGAACCAACAACAACTAGTAACTACCTAGATCCACCGTGTCGCAAAATAAAAGGAACCGAGGATTTTGAATGGTAAAAAGGGAACAACACCATCATTTTGGATACAATTACCCTGAAAAGGGAACAAAGGGATTTTCACATGCCCCTACTCATTGAAACATCATGCGCTGATCTTTTCTCTCCATTGTTCTTACCCCGGCTTCTTCAGAATCTTCTTGACTCTGCAGAGCTTTGATTGAAATGCCACCCCATATCTTTGAAGGGTTCGTAGAGTGCATTGTCTACTATTGACATGCCGTGAGATCCTTGCGACACGTCCTATGAAATCTTCGTTGTCTTCACAGTTGAAAATAACTGGTGAAAGGACCCACTGGTCCCCCTTCTGCACACTTGCTTTGATCTCAAAAACTGTTTCGGCAAGAAGGTGGAATTTTGGTCTGAGGCCAAAGAGAGCCCTTCCCAAATCTAGACAATGTTCCGCAGCGTAGTTGTATGCCCTCAGCGCCACCAAACCCTCCAAGTACATGAGTTCTGCACACTTGGTAGGCAACCAAAGATCATGGCTGTACTGTATGGAGATAAAATTGAGGATGCCTTCAGTCATTTGCAAAAGGACACCCAAAATTTCTTGGTGATCAGCATGTCTGATCTCCGGCAAGCACACGGCAGAGGGATAGAATTGAAGGAACATAAGTACCAGCGTAGTATCTGATCCTTTCCCTCCAAGATATGGAAATGGAGACCCTGTCACATGAAGATTGGCTTTGGTAAAGTTCTTGAGCGATGGACTCTTCTTTTCAGATACACACCATAGCTTGAACATCATGTAGCCACGATGGAGCCGATCAGGAAGATTCTTTGTGTCATTGTCAGAGTCAAAGTACCCCATGTTGCATAAAAGAACCAAAGTTGATGCACCCATCTCACGCCCGATCCCATGTTTCACCACATGAAACATGTCCCGTTTGTATAAGTTGGCGGGGAAGGTGTCGCTGAACGGTATTTGGTTCAATGGAGGAGGTTCTTCAGGATCCCAAGGAACGGATGCCCCAACCTCGGTGGTGTAATAGAGTAGCATCACCAAAATATAATATAACTATAATATAGTGTAGTATCACCCAATCCTCGGTTCCTTTTGGGCTTACTTTTTGGGGAATCAAACCTCAAAGTAGAGGGGCATCACCTAAAACAAAAACTTGTTTGGGGAATCAAACCTCAAAGTAGAGGGGCATCACCCAAAACAAAAACTTGTTTGGGGAATCAAACCTCAAAGTAGAGGGGCATCACCCAAAACAAAAACTTTTTTGGGGAATCAAACCTCAAATTACAGGGTTTGCTGTGGATGCTTCTAGGCCCAAAACAAAATACATTTATGATTTTTATGCAGGCAACACTGTCCAGCCAGCACGGGTAGTCGCTAACATCCCCAAAGTTGCTTGTAACCGCATCGCAGTATGGACACATTGGAAGGTCGCGTACTTCTCCCACTGTTTGGTACGACCGGTTAAAGTAACCAGAATCAACATGAAATTCAGCATCACCTTTGACTCCAACAACAGCGAAGTAGAACTTCTCATTGTCTAGCTCCACCCCAACGTCAAAGAGTTTGCAAAAGCATTTTGCGATTTCCTCCAGAACTGCTGGCAGGATGTTGGAATTGCTCGAAAACATCGACCATGGCACAGCAGTGACCAAGAATTTTGATAAGAAGGAATGTCCTGAGTCTTGATGGGATTTCAAAGGGAACCCACTCAGAAGAAAAAACATTAAAACACAACATTCTTGGTGACATCCCAGCCAACCCCATTTTGAATTATATATCTGTATATCCCAAAATTACATGGATTTATACCCCAACAAAAATGCACCTGCGCTGCAACCAACATCATTGCAAAGAATATTTTTTTCATAGAAAAATGCAGTTTAAACTAAAACCAAAGTCACCCAGGGTATTGTGCATTTGCAATGGTTCGGTGGATGCCTTTTGATGTCGTCCAACGGTGCAGGTTCCATTTGGGTCGAGGGTGGGCCGTGGCACAAACCCAGAAGCCCTTCGTTCCCCACATGTCTGGGATAGTCGGCCCTCAACATACTTGTTCGCCACATTTGCGGCTCCAGGTTCCACAGCACAATCACGCAATTTTTCTGGAAGTCCAAACACGGTTTCGAAAGAGTAGACAGAAATTGGTGACTTCCGCAGAGTCCTCCCTTTGTCACCATGAATGCAAACTGGAATGACATTCCCAAGCTCTTGAGATGTAAACCGATTGTACACTGCATGATTCGGTTGGGTGTTGCGAAACCGTTCCCAGAATGTGTGGCACCTCTTGTATGCAACTGGGCCAACAGGGTCACCCCCCAGCAACAATTCCGGGTGTTTCTTCAGAAGGAACGAGGCCATGTCACTCACCTCTCAGGGGGTTGTTTCCAGCCCCATTGAAGTTTAGATTCCTTTTGGGGGTTAAACCATATACCCAGCGCCAGCTACTTAGACCCCCCAAAAATTCTTTGGGTTCGGGGGTGGTTGGGGGTGCTCTACTTTTCCAGATGGTATGTATATCCACTGTAGCCCCATTGGAAAATCCCTTTGTGGCAGCTATTTAAAATTCGATATGAATAAAGGAACCCAGATTCCAAGTTGTAATCCATTCTGTTATTTTTTCCAATCAGGCAAATCCATCCATCGGCCACAAACCCAATAGACCATATTTCTGCATAGCAGGATTTATAAACTCATGACTCATGAACAACGGGATTTCCCACAGTTTTTGGGTCGGAAATTTTAGGCATATAACATTTACCCCAACAGAACCACCTGGCCTTGTAAAAGGGAATAGAAGTGAAGATGCCATCATCTTCTGGAGGCACTTCCATGAAGCTGATGGGAACCTTTAAGGATAGCCAATACTTTGCAAAAAGTCTATGGGCGTCTCTCTCACTATTTTTGGGGTTCTGATTGGCAGCATTGTAAAGCCCAACATTCTGGGAGCCATCCGCCACGCAGGCCCGGGCCATACTGCCAAGTTTGCGCGCAGGAGCCTTGGGACGGGCAGGCTGTGAACCAACCACTCTTAGCAGGCTGTGAACCAACCACTTCTAGCATTGGGATGGGGAGCAAGTGATTAGAGTTTTGCCAAGCCCCAGGCGCCATCACCAATATCTTCTGCTAATGCTCTTAAAGCATGAATAGAGCGTTGTTGCTCGCCTGGCCATGACTGGGAATTGGGGCTTTCTAGATACAATCAATGGCATTCTATTTGCATGCCAATGCAATTGAAGACAACAAGATTGATCAAAACTTTTGCGATTCAAACCCTTTTTTTTTCACCATGGACTGCTGCGTTGTTCTGCGCCGGACTTGCTATGTATATATCATTGAGTTTAACCCAACCTTTCAGCCTACTTGACCCTTCGAGCTTTTCTACTACCAGCAGGTGCCGGGGCAGGTGTCTCCTCACTCTCATCTGTTTCACGTTTGGCTTGTCCCTTTGCTTTAGCTTTCACTTTTGCCGCTTGCTTTGGCTTGGGCTTGGGCTGCACTTTCTTGGGGATCACTGTCCTATGGAGTAGATGGGCCAGGAATGGGAGAAATAAGATTTGTAAAAACACCATTCAAAACTCTTTGGAATAGACTGCGCCACACACCACAGTCCTCGCCCGCTGCTCCAGACTCCACGACTCCAGGAGCCTTGGAAGGAGCCAGGGGACAAAGCCAGAGACCAGAGAGGCAGCCATTGAGGGTGGGAAGAATCATATGAACCAATCAGTTATTAAAATATTCATCACAAAATGTTGATTCCCTCTCAGCATGAAAATCTTGGGGCAGGGCAGAGATCGAGCGGACTCCACACACTTCTTTAGCTGAGGTTCTTGCCTTAACCAAACAAGGCACAAATTAGCAAACATTGTGTAGTAGGAAATGATGGACACAATATCTTATAAGTGGTGTATATAGGCTGGGTTCCACACGCCTCAGACATCCCGTCCAAAATGATTTTGCTGTGCAAGCCGTTCAACTCGTCGCACACCTTGTCGATCTTGGTGTACATCTCGGTGACCTTTTCCAGCATCCTTGGATCCAGTGGACATATATAGTATATTCAACTTTATTCAACATATATTATAATACAGTTCATGACTGCAGCCTTTGGCAAACACTTGTTCGAAACAATGATATGCAAACGAGGTTCTTAGCAAAAATTGTTGAGTTGCACTTTGCATCGGTCATTTCTTGTTTCAACTCATCAAGTTTGTTCAAGCGCTTTGTCAAGCTTGTGCTAACTTTGGGAACCAAGTTGGCATTTTTTTCAACATGCTCTACATCTGGGTACCCCAAGCGTTTCAACATCTTCAGATTTTCTTGGATTGATGGAGGCAAGGACTGGTCATTGCTAGGGTCAACGCCTGTGGCCCCACCACCTGCCAGGATTGAGGCAGTGCAACAAGGATCATGCAAGGAGCGGCGATGGGATCAAAGTGGTGAGGGAAGCAACAGGAAGCAACCTGTGGTTTATTGTTGTGTAAAACTGTTCAAATGATTTTTCCATGAACCCTTTTTGACACACCAAATCTATCTGTTTTCATTTATCGTTGGGCCCCTGCAACACCAATAGCTTCTCTAATCTGATAAGTTATTCCCAGTGAGGCCTATCTTGAAACTTACCCCTTGCCTTCCAAAGCTCCCTCCATATCCATTTCCATATCAACTCCATCCACTTCAGTGGCGTAGTCTTGCTGCTCGGTGTAGGCAGCCTTGTAGCGGTCCCTTAGCTATAAGTTTGTTTGAATGTAGAACCCTGACATGAGTGTGAACACCATGCTCCGAGATTCCAATTGATAAGTCCCACAAATTCTTGTTGATCCCTGACACATAGCCCCTCATCATCTTATTATATATCATACGCCATATCCAACACTGTGCACTCAGCCATGGCGCTTTGAATGGCCACTGACCTCGGTTTCGACGTAGTACCTGTACTCTTCTTTTTGGGAATCCCACCTGTCGCATGGTGCATGTATTGAAGGGGTGCACATGCAATATATGGGCATGCATCCTGGATATACGGGAGAAAAAAAATCACCCATACCTCATGTACTTTTTCGGATCGGACTTTCCACGGGCTATAATGTTCTTCTTCTCTTTCCTAGGCAAAAAGCCATGAAGAGAACAGTGCTCCTTCAAATTGCAAAAGCCGTCCATGAAAACATTCACATAAAGAGGTCTTGAACTGCAATGTAAAGAAACGCTGACAAAGTTTCTCACTCTTGTCTTTGAACTCTTCTTCCAACATGAACTTGAAGAACACCCCAACTTCCAGTTCCTTTTCTTTGGTGGTGTTGATGGAGTGCTGCTTGAGGAACTTCTCAGGGTCGTTGTCACATTTTGCAAACAGTTTGAAAACCTGAGACTTTTGCCCACTTTCCCAAAGTTTACGAACTTCTTCGCTGATTTTGTATTCCCCCTTTGCATTGGGCTGTAGCAACCGTCTAATTCTGCGGTCAACGGCGCCCTGGCTAGGAGGAGGCTGCACTTGATCTCGCTTGGAAGGCACGGCACTTGAGCTTTCGACTGGAGAACTCTTTGGTTTTGGGACTGGTGCACTTGGCTGCTTAACCAAAACTGATTTTTCTGGGTCTACATGTTCAACTTCTTGGCTTGGGGATGGTTCGACATCTTCGGCTGTTGGAACTGGTGGCCCTGCCCAAGTATCTGGAACAGAACTTTCAGCAGGGGAAGGAGACCCTGGACATGAGTAGCGCTCTGTCCCGTCTAACTCGGTGTCCGGAAAAGCCGGTTGACTGGGACTCAAACCAAGCTGGTTGTCTGGCCAATAGCTCCCTGGCCATGTGGCAAAAGATTCGAATTCAGAAAGAACTTGATGATACTTGATGTCTTACTTAATGTTTTTTGGGGTTTAGGCACTTGATAAGTTAGATGTCATATAAACAGTTTGATTTCAGACATGACATATATCATATGTGTGTTTCCCCCATCAAACCCAATTTCAGATCACAGGCCTGGTGGAGGCTCCTGGGACTCTTCCACAAGAATAGCCTGGGCAGAAATAGTGGGACGAACCAAATTCTTCTACTAACAGGTTAGGTACTAAGGACAAGGCATCAGAGGGTGGAGGAGAAGCCTTTGCTTTTGGGCATGCCGCTATTTTCCCATCCAAGTCCTGAAAGTTGTTACCAATCATCCACCTCTTGATTGAAGTATGTTGACACCAAATTCTTGAAAGAAAAACGGTCCTCCAACTGTTTGAGCAATTCTTGCTCTTCTGGGTCGTCAGGCAAGGCCGAACTCACAAGGTCATCTACACTCGATTCCATCAAATCGAGGCCAGCAGCAAGGGTAGAGGAACTAGACTTGAAGCTCTTACCATATTCCATGGCTCATGCTTGAGCTCTGCATGACACCAGAGTAGAAAATGGTTTCAAAATTCCTGAAAATCCATTCCGGGTTTTTCCGGCACAATTCCGGGGGTTTCCGGCACAATTCCGGGTTTTTCCGCTACAATTTTTTTCATGATGGAACATGAACATACATGATTTTTCGATTTGAAGCTTGAAAAGTTCCACCTGAGCAATTTCCTCTGATGCTTTCACATCGCAATCATTTTGTGCCCTGCCTTTTCTGGTTGGTAAGGTTTTCACACTATTGTGCACGAATCATTTGATCCAAGTGGAATTGAGAAGCTGGGATCAAGTCCTTGAAGGCTTCAGGTAGCTGAATTAGCTTACTGCGTCTCAAGTAGAACATACAGTCTTGCAAACGCCCATCTGGCCAGGCATCCTTGGCCCATGGCAAATCGTGGAAAAGGTCCACGAGGTTTCCTTGGGCCTGCAGGGCTATAGTGTGGATTGGGTGGCCTGTATATCATTTATGTGGAGCAATGCTATGTGTACATATACTGCATGAATATATAAACATATTCAAGTTTTAAGGGCCCACCTGTGGCACATCCGGAATCTCTGAAGTGAGAATCTCTGCAGTATCAAGAAGTTCCACAACTCGTTTCGCAAATCGAGGAGGATAGTGCCTTAATGGGAATGTCCCTCCAACCCTTCCCTGAAAATGGCTGCAACAAAAGGAATAATATACCAGTCTATCATTGAAAATATGTGCAATCCAGTTGCTCTGTTTGCTTCAATCGTTTTGAATCTCCCGAATATCCTCTGGTTCCATCCTTCTTGAGATATGTCTTGACTACAGCTGGACCAGAAGCTTTCTTTGCCACCTTATCAGTCCGGAACAAACCAACTATTGGGTTATTCCCCCAAAGCACCGTTCTCTTGGGACGGCTGTGGCCAAAGCCAGCCATCCAAAAGGCTTGCTTGAAGATCCGCAGGCCCAGCTTAGCCAGGACTTCAATGAGCCACTGCATTCGGGCGGTGAGCATCAACACAGAAGATCCAGGTTGCTCCAAAACAAAGGTTCTCCGGAGAAGGCAAAGGATCAGTAACAAAAGGCATGAATGTGCTGCCAATGCATTTCCGTTCTGCACACTCCGTTGATTCACATCACCATCAGGTGTTGCATGACTGCGCTTAGAAGTGCCAGAATTGACATGCACAAATGTACTGCATTCGGTAGCTATCAAGGCCAACAATGTAGGGGCGCTGAAGATGATGAGGGCGATACATAGTCTTAGTTGGCATGACAGAGAGGTTAGAGCACATCCTATTTTGGATTCCAGCCATGTCCAACCATAAGACTGATATACATAAGCTAAGAAACATGAAGCCCGCAGGTTTCAAGACATTGAAGACTGTTGAGTAGTGAAGGTCAAGAGCAGTGGTCTTATAGCCACACCAAGAAGCCAGCCTTGAAGTTCTCGCTCTTCCTGAAAACACCTCCAGAAACTGTCGCCCACTAACCTTGGCCACATGTTGTGGCAACAAGAAAGACACCATGACGATGATCGCCACAAACTCCTGAGCCGCACACATAGGATATTCTACTGGTCTTCTCTTGCCAGGGGTAACTCAAATCAGACAAATATAAATGAAGGGTCCTTGGGAACACTTCCTAAGTAGATGAGCTGGCGAATGAGCTTTTCATGGGACGGCTGCATGGCTGCACGTACGGCTCAAAAAGATCTAATTTGAATTTGCAATGGAGCCAGCTTTGCTCCGGATTGGTGCATCAAGCTAAGAGTGGAGAGTTGAGAAGTGATCCAATCAAAACAAAGAGATTCACGAAAGTGTGCAATATGCAGAAAGCGAGCTAGGTTGACGCTCTTCCTCTTCCAGCCCACCATGGGCAGCCAGCCAAATCTGGCCTCTCTTCATTCATCACCTGCGTTGGGAAATGAGATGCAAATAGAAAGTTTCAGTATTAAAAATATTGAAATGGGGTTTGTCTCAAAACCAAAGTCGACAACGATAAGTGTCCTACAGGAAGACAGGAAGATCATTTATCCCCTCAAATCTAGTGCGCTGAGTTCAAGTTTCCGAAAGTGAGAGTCTGCAAGGGTCATCCCTGCAGTGAGCTTGTTTCCAACAAGCGCCCCAAAGATTAACAGCTCTTGCTCTTAAAAAAGCAATGCTCTTCAGCCTAAAAGCGGCTGCTCAAAACACTTGGAACACGGGTCAGTCACTCGGCTCAGAGTGTCTGGGCAAACTCATCAGCCAAGTTGGATGCAAGACGGTCAAGAGCATCATCCTTCATGTCTGAGAACTGATCGTTCTGCTTGCAGAACTTCCAGAAGAGATCCTGCATGAATATATCGATACAAGGATATAATATATCTAATCCCCTCAGTTCTATGTTTACACCAGCTGGTATCAAGGAAAGCATGCATGGTTGGAATGCAGTCCTCATTGGTGGACCGCTTTGGGAAATCCCACAGCTTGGCGCGGAATGCATTGCGGATAGCCGTCCATTCGGCCAATGGACGGGCATTTGCCGGTGGGTTTCTTCTGGCAAAACTCAAAGCTTCCCCGTTCACAGCCCGGACCTTTTTAGCATCCCCACCTGCACTAGCACGTCGTTTGTTCTTTGGGGGAGCGTCAACCTTTGGTGCACTGTCCTCTTCAGCCGGCTTGGTGGTTGAGCGAGCAGGTGGTGTTCTTGGGGGCGACTCAGGGTTGGCATCACACGACACCTCTGCCTTTGCCTTTGCCTTTGCCTTGGCTTTCCCTTTTGCCCTCGGCTTCTCACCTTGTGACACCTTCGCACCTTTTCCTTTGCCTGTCGCCTTTGCCTTTGCCTTTGCACTTGCCTTTGCCTTTGCTTTCGGGGTCGCCTTTTCACGCTTGTTTCCTTTGCCTCTACCTTTTGCCTTTGGCCTGCCTCTGCCCGGTTTTTTGCCCCTGCCAGTGGGCTTACCCTGAGCCTCACCATTGCCATCACCCTCATCATCCCTAACGGGGCGCTTGGCAGCAAACTGCTCGATCCTCGAGACCGTTACCTACAGGGGGAACATATACTGTGAGACAACCTATATACAACATAACAATGTTGAAACAACCCTTGAAAAACCATGAGTTGGAAAACACATGATTTGACAATAATAAATAGGCCTGGTGATTCATGGCGTCAAAGACAGGCTTCTTACCACCCTCACCCTCAGAAGGCTGGCCATCACCAGGCTTCTCAAAAACCACCTCACCATTTTCAACACTAACCTCAATCTCAGAAGGCTGGCCATCACTGCTTTCCAAGGCCTGCGGTGCATCAACTCCTGTTGGCTCAGGCTCTGATGCTGGATGGGATGAGGGTTCGGGGACCACCTCATCATCCACAGGATCCCCAAGTCTAAGGGTCTTGGCACGGAGGATCTGATCAGTAGCCTCGGTCTCCTCGGGTTTCTCAGTATCCACTAGCATCTCCATGGGGACAGTCTCATAGGGATCATAAGGCAAGGTATCGATGACATCAGGATGTCCTCCCATGAAAAAAAGGTTGGATCAATTCAACCGTGAATCTGATTGGGCTGAAAGAATGATGAAGTATATCCCCAAATCTGATTTTTTGGGTCTTACCACATTCCAATATAACCTTGCTTTCTCCCCCATGTTCACACCACCCAAGCCTCCAGGCACCGTTTCCTGTGGCAGTGCTGGCTTGCTGGAAGGCGTCGGGCCGGGCAAGAAACGGGCAGCTTGAATGGCTCGAAGGCGCTGCCTCGGAGCAGCAGGTTATTTTTATGAAAACCAATGGAGAACAATTAAGAGAGTATAATATATCACGATGTGTATATATATATAATATATTAAAATATATATTATAAACAAGAAACGCACTATATTTTGTTAAATCAGACCATCAAGTTGCACAACAGCTTCCCGTTGCAATCGCAAAGAATCCAAGTCATACCGTGGCTGGTTGTCTGGCTGGTCATGGGACTGGGACTGTTCAACATGTTCATTGGCAACAGCAGGCACTTCAGAGGTGGTACAAGGTGTTTCTTCCCGAGTTTTTTCCACTTCATGTTTGCCCTGCCCCTCATCCCCATGCTCATCCCCATGCCCATCATCCGCTGGTGGTCCAGGCAAATCATCCAAGCTCCAATGGCTGGCCATGAGGTCCATCAGGGATCGAAGGTTGGGATCCTTACAGGTGGAGTGGGATTATGTGGAAGTTTTTGGGTTTCGGAGTGAAAAGCTGTACGACAGATTTGTTCCCATTTATGATTTGCAGGGCATGGGGTTTAGATAAGGAACTCGGAAAGTGACAATGTCCCTCCTCCACCTTCGCAAACAAAGTGAGATGAACCGCTTGATCCCCCACGAGTCCAAATGCAAGGACACTGGCTTGCACTCGATGTTCATCATAACGTAGCATTGCCCCACCTGCGCTACAAATATTGGATTTGATTTACAAACATGTGGCGGATATGACACACATTAAAGTCTTACTTAGTGGGTTTCCTGATGAAAGAAAGTTTAAACTTTTTTTTGGGTTAGACACTTGAGGAGTTAGAAGTGACATATGTTCACATTCCCAGGGTTCATTCCACAGATCCCACATGCCTCTTCTCGAAGCCAATCCACCGGAGGCGACTTGGCCACACGCGAATGAGCAGCCCAGACTTTCAAGGCGTCATGGACAACAATCCTGTTGGCCCTCAAGTTCTCCACTGTTGCAACACCAGTGGTTTTCACATTTGGCCACCGAAGAATTTTGCCATTCTGACGCAAACACTGACGAACAGTCGAGTTTTCCTCCCAAACACTGGCTAGCTCATGAGCTGGGGGCCATGATACAGTCGATTCATCTGCATCAACATCAGCCACCATCCCATCATCAATCGAGTCGCTGGACATGATTGAAGCGGCAGTCAGACTTCCCTATTGGCTTGAACCCTGTGTTTTCCTGCAAATGAGACTGATTGCAAAAAACTGCCATGCATAAACCTTTTCAATCCCAAGACTTGTTCATGAAAGATCCCTGTCAAAAGCGCTGCTGGCACAGGTTGCGGGGTCTGGCCTTGACATCAACTCCAGCAGAAGGCGAGCCATGGCCTACCACCTGCGTGGGTGAGGATGGAGATACACAGACCATATACTCTTAAAGTATATATATAATATTTTTGTGGGTGAGGATGGGGATATATATATATATATATCTATGATATGACCTCCTATCTCTCTCTGTCATATATATATTTTTTTAGTCAAAGCTGGTAAAGAAAGCAACTGAATCAAGTTGATAGGTGACTGCATTTTTTTGGCAGACGGCTGAATCAGTGGTATGGTCCCCACAAACGGAACCAAGCTGCATGTTCCAAATCAGATTCCACCATTTGGATCTGAATGAGGTGAGGGACATGGATTTCGGTGTGCCGACACACATCGAAGCAGGTTGCATCTAACGATTTCATGTCAGGTCGGTTGAGGAAAGAAAACAACGCAAATTTGTGACCATCTCTGTGCAACCCCAAGATGCCATCTAAGCTAACATTTCCTAGCTCACGCTCAGTGATCACATAGACGTCAGGTGAGGCTTCCTGGGAGTCATACTCTGCAGGTAAGCTCGTATAAGAACATTCGAATCATTGATGGTTGACATGATATACAAAAACAAAACCATGCATATAATAATTGTTGGACAAAGATCTCCTTCGACCCATCGCTGCTTCCATCTGCAGCCAGAGGCTTTTCGGTGTGAGTGTCCTGACGGAAGCGAGATGCTACATGCCCCGCTGGATAGTCTTGGGGTAGTTTCAAAACTTGAAAGCAAATTTGTTGATAAGTCATGGTCTCCTTGAGGGATTTGCAAATGCCACCAGCTTCAATGTTGGCCAAAACGATACCGGCAAGATCATCTGCGAGAGGTAACTCCTGAATGGGCTAAGATGGAAATTGAAAACAACTTTCAAGTTTTGAGTTGGGCTGAGCTCTATATATAGCTGGATAGGATGCAGCCTGGCAACTTGTCCGCGCTGGAAAAGAGCTTCCACACAGTCATCCCAGAATGCCGCAGGGAGCTTATGTAAGCCTTTCCACAAATGGTGTGGGGCAGTCATGGGATCGATGTGTATTTTTTTGTTTCATCCTAAAGCGTTACAGTACATCATTCATGATGGGGCCAGCCTTCATTCTCGAGTGTTGTCATCATCGTGGTGGAGCAAGCTTTGAGTAAAGCCGCCATGGCTGGGTGAATCACTCCAAATTTGAGACCTTTTTATGGCTTCCAAGTATGTTCATCAATCACCAGCTGTCAATCTGACAATAAAGCTCTCATATAGGGATATAATTTATAATATACATCAGATAAGAAATCTGTGCAGCATCGGATGGGCGGCACCTTGGCAACCGTTGGCCACGTCCACAATCAGGCCGACTTTGAAGCCCCAAAGGGGCTATTGGAGGGTTGAATGGATGATGTATAACTAAAGTATACCATATAACCCCAAATATATAAAAAGATAACATATATATATATATAAAAAAAGGGAACAAATTGCCAAAACCTGGTTTTCCCAGATGTACCTTTTATTTGTTGTACTTCTGAAGCTCTAGGTAGGCAGTTTTTTCAGTATGTGAAATCATCAACAACGCCACCATCTGGTTGTAGCTTCCCCACCAAAAATCAGTAACATAGCTATGGAAAATGGAACATATTTATAATATACATTTTTGACATGTATAGATGATTTCTGGTGATTTACAGTACCTACTAAAAATGGTGATCTTCCATAGCTATGTTGAACTACCAAAGGGTATCACAAAAGAAATTTACCGACCAGCGAAGAGGCCCCATCCCAAGCGCAGCCTGGTTGGGTCCCTCAGCCATGGCAGCAGGAGCTTGGCAACTCGAGCACTCTGAGGCTGCAATGGACTTGTTTCAAGACAAGGTCTCCTTGGAAACTGCTTTTTAAAACTTTACTTTGGATTTATCTCAAACTGGGAAAGATGCCCAAATCTATTGCCATTTTGATATATATATATATATACACATACATACACACATATTTTTGATTGTACATGTGTCTCACGCCAGGTTCGGTGTTCACCAACCGATTTTATCTTATACCATGTTTGACACCAAGTAAGAATCTGAAATCTAGACGTGAAAACTACCCAAGCTCCAAAAGAATTGTTTTTTCGTCACTGTTTGCACATCAATCCAAAACTCATCTAGTACAAGGGTTTGCCACCAACCATGCAAACCTTTTAAGTCAAACTCCCAAAAGGCTGCCTGATTTGGTGCCTGAACCAGCCATCCCAAGAATATGAAGGCATTTGGGGACCATCCCATTCTTGTTGGATTATATGATATAAATATGTGTAAATCTAATATACACACATCGGTGATCAGCCACGTGGCTTGCTGGAACAAAAAACGATTTATACTGACGGACAATCACTTAGAACCCCTTCAGGTTTTCGAAAATTTCCGATCCCACACTTAGAACCCCCAAAAGACCTCCACACTTAGAACCCTTTCTTCAAAAGGTTCTATCTGTGAGACCTTTTTTGGACAGCAGGTTCTTACTGTAAGAGCCGCACCAACCATTTTCCTCAACGGACGCAATCTACAATTTTCCTCAACGGACACAATCTATTGTCCTTTCAGCTTTACCGCTCTGTTCCGGCAATGCTTACAAACTCTAATCACCAAGCGCCATTTAATTAGGAC